>PXNZ01000800.1:0-19840 GCA_003012085.1 Trichoderma brevicompactum
GGGGAAGAAGAGAGGGGTCACCACGGAGTACCGCGGTGTGTGTCGGCTTGTACCTCTCGGAGCAGTCTCTGGTACCCGAAGTACCCTGCGCTCATGCTGGGCGCGCCTCGTTGTGGCTTGAGCACAGACAGACAGTGAGTAGGTACTAATCTTACAGCAGCAGCAGGGAGCACTTGGTGCCTAGGTATGGAGCACTACCACTATTGACCCAGCAATACTACGGGCGCTGAGAGGGCTGGCAGGTGGTGGTACTGCCCACTACCCAGTACCTACTAGAGTACTCCGTACCTGTAGCTGTTGCTGCTGCAGGTGCGACTGGCTGCACACCAGAACACAGCACAGCGCAGGTCAGGTCCTCTCCAAGGTACTCCGTACACCGAGACACAGAGACATGCCCGTCGGCCATTTTCTCGCCTGGAGGGTCCGTAGCCAGTACTTGCATCCGGTGCAAACTGGAAGGTAGTGCTTGGCTCAACCACACGTGCAGGCGCCACCAGCCCGTTGTTGTCTCGCTTGGCAGTCGAGGTGCAGCCGGTGAAGATCCTGCTGCTTCTCTAGCGCGCCAAAGTACACAACGCGCAGAGGACAGGCGCCGAGTTACAAGGCACCACGGCGCTGTGTCAGCGCTGGAATACAATCGATGCGGGAAGTAGCTCCACGCTTGGCATCGGAGCAGTAGCAGCCGCATGGCGATGGGGTCTGATGAATTGTCTCTCGCTTTTGCCTCCTTCGGGGTGTTTTGTTCTCGTTTCTTTTCTCGTTGGGAATAAACAAAAAAAAATTTATCTCTCGTTAGGCACCGTTGCCTTCAAGCCTCAATTTTTTTTGACAAGCTAGCAGGCCACCTATACTTTCCGCATCCTCCCATCGTTGGGCTCTAGTTTTTGACGTTGATATCGCGGTGGGTCTTGTCTGCCTGCCCCCAATTGGGGTCCTTTCTCTCTCTCTCTCTCTCTCTCTCTCTCTCTCTCTCTCTCTTCTTTATTTGGAACGGCATGAGAAGAGTTCCTGTGCGAAACACACGTTACAAGGGGAACAGCGGGCTGAACATTTACTTGGCAGTTTCCGCACTGTTAAGCCGTGCTTTCATGTCAAGGGACCCTCCAGGTCAACAGTTCGAATCTCGATCGCAGAGACTCCTACGACACCACCTGGTGGATCACAGGGCCTGCGGTGCTCCCTACAAGGAACAGCGGTTTTAAAATGGGCGGCCCTCTGAATGGTTGACGTCACGATGGTAAGCAGAGAGGGTCACGTCAAGTCAACTCTCGGACCCAAGGGATCCATTCAGCGCCTCGAGAGTCCCATCAAACCAAAGGAGCAACATCGCTCCCATCTCGGTGCAATTTTTCGCTAAAAAAAAAGCGAAAAAGAAGGGAAAAAAAACTACTCAGATACACAAAAAAGGGAAGAGCAAAGAGGGGGGAGAGAAAAATATCGCATCCTTTTATGGAGCCTTTATGTCGAGGCTCGCGATGGCAATGCATGAGTCGCAAACTCAGCGTACCTTGACAGAGATGCATTGCAGCAGGCAGGCCTCGGACAAGCACTACTAAGGTAAGCACATTGTCCGCTCGCCTACACGTATCTGTAAGGTATCAGCACCAAGGCCGGAGTACGCGCATCACACAAAAGACGGGGCATGTACCCCGGACCTCGTCTACGCGCTTACAAGTGAACCGCCAGGCTAACAGCCAAGGCTAAAGTTACGACTTGCTTGTGCCATTACCGTTGCGACCTGCTTCTTCCCGGTCTTCAGCTCCTGCTTACCTGGCAGGCAGCCCGTCGCCTTGGTCCAAAGGGGGGGGGGGGCGGATGAGCAGTGCTTGTGTGATATGCGGAGTATGCTCCGGACGGCCTCTTGACACAAGCAATGTGAATCCTTCCATCAAAAACACGGGCACCATTGAGGATTTGCGGCCATGTAACCGCGCCGCGGATCCATTGCAAGGCCCATACATGTACTCCTCCATAATGTCACTGGGAAACCCGAAATTTGCAGAAAATCCGGTGTCTGGCATAAATCCGCATCTCGAGGCTCACTCGGCTGTTTTGACCTCATCATGTCGTCATGGTGACCTGCGAAAGCCCTAAGAGATTTTCTCACTGGCACACTGGGAGCAGCAGGCCCTCAGCGCCACACCCACAGATATCTCGGGGACCACAATTTTTTTTTTTCGCATGAATGCAGTGACAGCCGGCTGAGGTCAAGGAAACGAAGACAAGGGTCCTGGGAGGGTCCTTGGAGGGTCTCTGGAGGGTCCCCAAGGGCCCTACGGCCCTGCTGGTACGGGGTGCAACCCAAGCTTACCGGGTTTGGTGCTTGATTTTGGAGCGGAGACCAGCGCAAGGGCAAGGGAAACGCTAGCGCCTCACCCAGGGTTCGTTCGCATGCAGGCCCGTCCAGCCAATTATCGGGAAGATCGAGGCGAGCCCAGCACAGGCACTGCATGGCTGCGGATCTGCTGGGACGTCCGGAGACGTTCCTAGCAGCAAAAAAAACACCCCGCCATCTCCTGACAAGTGCCAGTAGCGCTGCTGCTACAAGTGCCCATCTGGATGGGTTTTGCGCTCCGCAGCGTCCGGTTTTGCTTCCGCTGCCATGTTAGCTAGCGAAGCGCTGGTGGATCGCAGAGAAAGGGACGACCTAGCCACAACTTTCTTTTTTCTTCCTCGCCGCGACGCAGCCAATCAGACAGGCCGTCGAAGCTTATGGAGCACTACTAAGCACTGCTCTCAGAAAAGAGAGAAGAAAACAACCACTTTGCAGTACTTGGCGATGGCAGCTGCGGTACCGACAGCTACAACGCTGAGAGACTTTGGCAGTACTTGATCTCCCCCTCCTTCGCACGCATCCGTTCGGCTGCTGTGTGCGCTAATGCCCTGGATCCGCTGAAAGGGGAGCAAAGATGCAATTCTTACACGAGCATGGAAGTTTTCGTGGATGCTGTTTTTTTCGCCCCTCTCCAGCGTCCGTTCGTTCGTCCGTCCGTCTGCTGCGCCCTAGAGTTACAGTGCATGATGCATTTCTGTCTGTCCTTTTTGCCTGCTCTTACGCCGGTCCCACACGGGGAGCGAGAGAAAAAAAAACAGTTGGGCTGAGAACCGATGCAAGGCTCTTGCTAATATTTTTAGGAGCAATCAGGGTCCTGCTGCTCTGCCCAGCCTTTTTTTGTTCCAACGGGCTTATGGAATCTCGAGCGACGCCTCGTTTACAGATGCGGAAGGCCTTGTCCGCGGCCAGCGCCATAGAAGGTTTTCTGTGTGGCTTATACTAAGAAGATGGCCATCATCACTACTCCGGAAGAGTTCCACGCATGCACTAGCATGTTAGGCAAGGGATGTCCTTGCTCGGCAAAACACAAAAACGAAAGAAAAAAAAACGATAACGGCCTTTTGAATATTTTTAACTTTTGCAGATGCTTGCTCGGAGCTGCATAACAGCCTGCTAGCAGCAGTCGCCCATCCCACTTGGGCCAGCCATTACGGGCGGGCGAATCACGGCTATTGCAAGCCTTTGCACGTACATATGGACTGCATACTGACACACACAGGCACGCGGGCGCAATGCATCTTCTTCGCCTTAAACAGCGGCGCAGCAGTTTTGGTCGGTGTGCGTGCGGGAGTGGCGGAATGGGGTGCTGCTTTTTGCTTTTGAAGGGGGTTTGACCGACTTTGTTTTCTTCTTTTTTTCGGGGGTCAACAGGCATACGTGGCGGATCAAAAGAAGCAAAACAGAAACGTCACCATAGCATCAACACACACCCGCGGAAAATCCAGGTGGTGTTGATGAGAGGGTACTTGCTGCGTCTCATAGCCGTTTACCAAGCGCAGAGCCAGTGGCGCTGGTTCCAACGGACAAAGGCAACTTAGCGCCTTTGTCTGCATCTCAAGGGAAACTTAAAGTAACGGAGTGCTGGACGTTATTAGAGGCGCTACAACACAAGGAGGTGCAGTTACAGGTCCAGTGTGGCTGATGACGAGGGTGGAGTTTGCAGTGGCGATACTTTTGGGACCAGGGCAGGGGAAGACGAAAGAAGACGCGAGAGACGAGTCCCGAGTTTCCGCAGTTGGAGAATTCACACACGCAAACTACCTTGGTAGGCGCTTACAAGTGCAAGGATGCGGAGTACCGCAGGAATACTTTTTGCACAGCACAACAACAGATACGGCGATATATTCTTTCTCTCCTTTGCTTTGGGCATGTCGCGGGTAACAGTTGGCGGGATAAAACAATACAAAATGGGAAAGCCCCCCCTCTCCCAAGGGGGGAAAACAAAGGGGAGATACCGAGCAAATGGAGCCCCGATAAAGGGAGAGGGGAGGAGAGGAGAGACGGAGAGACGACAAGCTTGCTGGCAACGATAACATGCCGTGCTGCAGCCGGCCAGCCAAGGACTAGTTCTTTGTGGCTGCATCAACCATGGATAGGATCTCAGCAGCACCAGCAACAGGTTTTCTGCTTAGCCCGGGAGGGGGAGAGCAATGCAGGTCCTTCGTCTCCCGAAGAACCAGGCGTATCCCCTTTCCAGAATGGCTCCCTTATTTACCTGGTTGCTGGCCCACCGCTTCTTTCTTTCTCTCTAATCGTGTGGTGACGCCTCAAAAAGCTTCCTGCCCTCCCTTCGCAAGGGCCATTTTTCCCCGGGCTCACCCAGTCGAATAGCTCTGGTCCCCTTATCCCCTTTCAATCTCCGGCCCGGTTTAGCTTTTTCATGCATTAGGGCCTTTGGTGTTTTTACGGATTTCGTGTTCTTGTTGGCGAAGCTTTAGCTTTTCGATAAACAAATCAACCTAGCATTAAGCTCCGCCCACCGGGCCGAGTATACATGCGCAAATGCTTGTGCTACTTTGCATGGCAGATGGAACAAAAAAGACAAGAATACTCAGGGACACAGGAACAAGGGAGACTTGTGGCCCTTTCGTAGCGCACTACTCGATGACGTCTTGACTACACAGCAAGCTCTGTCGATCACCCAAGATCCCCAGCTGCGCATGGCTGCGAGGATCACGACTTTTGCGGAGGGATCGAGCAAAAGCGCGAGTCGAAGCCTCTCTACGGTCCCCCCCGCCAGAGACTCCGCCTGACCCACATAGCCATGAGGGAAAGCTTTGGCTGGGCTGGAGTGCAGCGGCAGTAGCTGCTTGTGATGGAGTCGCTTCTTTCGGCTTGTCTCGAGTTTGTCTGGCTGCATGCGACCTGTGTCAGCTCGCGGAAACCTTGTGGATGCAGCAGCGCGGCCGAGTCAAGACGAGGGAGAGAGATACAACTAGCAGTATCAATACACACACTATGTGCTGCAGCGGCGGTCTGATTGGACGTCGAGTGGAACACGCAGCCCATCGTTTGTCAGTTTCCGCCTCCCCTGTCGGTGATCGACAGCACCATCTCTTGTCCGGCAAGATAAGACAGAGCCGCCTACACCCCTTTACCTGGAGGAATTTCATCGAGAAAAAGAAAAATCGAAAAGGTCAGCTGCATTTGTTTCTTTCCCTTTTTCTCTTGACTGGAGGAGAGTAGAGAGGGATGTCTTTTTTTTTTCCTCCCAAAAACAAAAACCCCACACACACAAGACTATATCATGGTGCATGTGGAACTTTGTCAAATTGCGCCACTGGTGTCGAGACTTGGACGACTTTTTCAACACATTCGCTTGTATGGAGTACTGTCAAGTCTTTTAATCAATGCACCTCGTAGTAAATTATGGAGTGTCCCGTACGCAGTACTCCATAGAGTAGATACTGTACCCCATATCGCAGTTCCTACTTTCTCATTTGTGGACAACGGCGTGGGACTATGAGGAGAAATGCCCATCATTACTCCTTTCGTGTTCTATCACTTACACGCCCGCCAGAGGGATTTCACGCCCAGGATATCCCTGATTGGCGCTTAAAGCTTCATGACATTTCGACCGTGTTCTGCCATGTTCCCTTGAAAGCTGTGCTGGTATCTGAATCTTCGTTGGGGGGCGCACAGCGAGGATTCAGAAGAAATGTTACATGAATCAGGGGATCGAGATGCGGTTTTCATGTCCTTCCCCTTTGAGGACTACCGCGGGGCCCCAGCGTCCCCTCCGGACTAGATGTACGGAGTATGCGCGGAGCACATGGAGCTTTGGCGGGTATTTGACAGAGTCATTGTCTATCATCGAGATCTCTCTGCTTGGCAATCCCGTCGTGTTGTTTCCTCCCCCCTTTTTGTTCCCCGTTTCCCAGTCCTATTTCAGCTAAAGCCCTATGTGACTTGTTACTGTTCTGATAGGACGCGGGATGGAACTGGTTCTGTTTCGTAACGCCCAATAGTAGCAGCACGGTTGACGTGCGTCTTTCCCCCCGTGCCGCTGGTGCGGTCAGCCACATTGCGATTCGACTGATGGCTCGGCTATACAGAATACGAAGTTACCATGCAGCATTGTATATGCTATCTCACGAACGCTGAGCGAGCCGTGACGCAATCAGTTCAAGTATAGATAGGTAGGTGAGGGAGAGGAGTAGCAATAGTAAATACGTGCGATTTCTGTTGACCCCTTTTTCCATGTCATTTGGACATCATCGAGATCTGTGATTCATTGCTGTGCCTCGTGATTGGAAAAGAGCGTCAGTTCTAACTCCTATTTCGCGTCCGCAGGATGGGAGGAAAAAAAGATGGAGGTGCCGTTTTTCGATAATGTGAAACCCATGGGCAACCCTCATTTCATTCAACTATCTATTCCGTTGTTGTTCGTGTTACGCACACACATGCAGGACCAAAAAAAAAATCCATCAGTGGCATCGTAGTGGCTGGGTGGTGCCTCTGCCTGACACGTACGGCGATGTTTTTCTTGTTCTCATGATGAAGCAGCCACGGGTGCATCTTGTATGATGATTTTATGCAATCATCATGTCCAATCTATCATTCTGACCTGTTCATTACAGCTACACGCGTTTCTTCCTCTTTTTTTGCAGCTTTGTATATCTTTAAAAAAATATAGTAGTTCTGCATACCTATCTATACCCTATAGTAGAAAGTTGATAGGCAGCTCCTATAACCAAGAGAAGCCTGCTGCAACCTACCCTGTTACTCACTTCGCGATCAGCCACGCCCCCCCGTCAATCCTTTTCAATCCTACCCGTCACATTTCACCTTTTGTCCCTGGCAGCTACTACTATACGGTAACATAAACGGAAAGCGGCAGCAGCCGCATGGGGGATCGGAGCTCCATTCCTGACCCGGCGGGTTGGGCTAAAGGAAGAAGTTGATGCGCGAGGTGATGTGCACAACGATCTCCGTGGCACGACATCATGATCGGCCGTGAAAAAGAACCCCAGAACATTAAACGCGGGAGAATGTTCCAAGAACGGTTTGCTCTATAGGAAATAGCACGAAATTAGATATTTGAATTCTTCAACCTATTCTGCTTGTATTTCTTCTTTTCCCTCTTAACCGGCCTTCATGTTCGTAGAGACGAAAAGCAGGCATTCCAGCTAATCGGCAGTTGGCATCTCTATATATACACACATTCTTTGAGCAAGCCTAGTTAAAACGCCCAGTTGAAAGCAAATCCCCGCCCTGAGACCATAGTAAAAACACCATTACAATATGATCCACACATAAAAAAAAAAAGAGCTTTAGGTATATGGAGTCCCCATCTCAAATCCTCCCAAGCAAAAAAACGCACCTCATTTTCGGTTCGGCACCGGAGGCGGTCCCATCTTTGTCGCTCCGGTATCGACCCGCTTCGACGCCGGCAAATCCGGTACCTTGAACCCCCCTCCGCCGCCGCCGCCGCCGCCGACTTGCGTAAAAGTGCCGCCCTTGAACCATCGGTCCTCCTCGGCCTTGCGTTTCCGACTAAGCTCGGCCTGCATCTTGGGATCGACGAGCTCCAGACCCTGTACGGGGGTGAAGGCCAGCGATGACTGTGTGCCGGTCGCGGAGCCAACCGTAGTTCCCACGCCTGATGTCCGGAGCCCCTTGCCCCGAAGATCCATCCCGGCAGCCATGCCGAATCCTCCGATTGATGATGCGGTGCCACCGCCCAAAGTGCTGGCTCCGCCCCAGCCCTTGCTCTTGACGCCGAGTTTGGCTCGCGTGCGCTGATCGACCTGCATGCCTCGGATCCGCCCGTCGTTGGCTTGGCCGATCATGCCCATGCCCACCGTACCTTCGCCCGTGCCATAGCCAACTTCCTTCTCCTCTTTGCCAAATGCCATACGGTTCTGGGCCTTGCGCAGTTCCGTCATAGCGAGTGCCTCCTTGGCCTTCCTTGCCCGGCGACCACCTCGCTTTCGCGCAGGCTTGTCGTCTGGTACGGGGAGCGCTCGCTGCCCCTTATTGGGCGGTGGCTCTGTAAGCTTCTCCAGCCTTTCCAAGCAGGCAGATTTCAACTGCTCTCCCGTGGAGCCGTCGGCGCTTGAGTGAATACGATCGACTCGTGCAGCCAAGACAAGCTTGGCTGCCACAATTCTCATTGCTTGCTTCTTCAAGTCGTTGGGAATGCCGCGAATGATTTCAGAGTTGTAGAGATATCCTTGCTGTCGGATCCCGATGTTGGTCGCAAGACCGGCCTGTCTCTTCTTGGAGCCCCACGACGGTATATTGCATGATGGCGTCTTGGACAGGCCTGTCAGACCTCCCGCAGCGTTGAGGAGCTGCGCAGCCGTGAGGGATCCGATGAGGACTGTCAGGTTGGGTGCGAAAATGTTCATCCGTGATTGCACATACTCTGTCAGAGTCTGCTTTGCCCTGTGCAGAGCAATCATCATTTCGCACGCCTGTCGCACCCGCTGCAGTTCCTCCGCCATCATCTCATGACCCTTTGAGGTCGTAGCTTCCACCGTGACAATCATGAGTGAGGGTCCATCGAGAACGGCCTTGAGTCCGACGCCAAGAGGATTGTTTGTCGAAGTCTGGAGAGCCTTGATGTTCTCCGAGTCCATGGGGCCATTCCCAATAATAGCCACCACCTTGGCATATTCCAATGGAGTCGTAACGAGCCGTTCCAATTCGGGAAATCGTGTCGAGTAGTGGTCACGGATGAACTTGTGAACCAGCGCGACTTCGCCGTCGATCATTGTTGATAGGCTGTTGGATTGCGTCAACAGGTGATACTCGGGATGGTCTTCGATATTGCCAACGTTGGTTTGCTGCGAGGTAGGCTGTGACTGGTAATGGGTGATTTTCTGTAGTAGCCGGGCCAACACGTCAGGTCTAATTGCTCGTCTCAAAAGCGATGTAAACGAGCCATCCAAAAGATATAGAAGGGTCGATGATTCTGGGTATAGGGGATGGGTTGGAAGAGGGGATCTACTAACCTCGAGTACAGGTTCCAGCGTCTGCATCAAACTGGCGACGCTGCGGACATCTTTGACGGCACCCAGCTGCATCTTCTCGACCTTGGCCTTGGTTGCCTCTGTGTCCTCCATGTCATTCATCGCGCCCGCTCCTTCATCCTCGGAACCCTCCTCGTTGTCGTCATCATCCACATCCATGGCGTCGCGGTCGCCATTCGTCGTCGTCTTCTCAGTAAGCACGAGGCCATCGTTCTCCAGCTCGTCTGCCTCGTCTCCTGAGCTCCCAAAGTCGTTGAGCAGGTCGTCGGCGACTGTCGACATGATGGCGGTTGGCTAGCGAGCCTGTCTCTCCAGCTTTGTCTGTGTCTTTTGCAAACGAAAAGGTTCGCCTTAATGGGGTGGTGTGCGGCGTGCTGGATTACAAATTGCTTCGCTAGGCTTCTATTTTTCCTAACTTGTTTTTGATGAAGCTGCGAGGCTGAGAAACGAAAGGGACGTAGCTGGTAGTTGGGGTGGCCCGTGCACCACCATTGCCTACTAAAAATCTCTTATCGCGCGATAAGGCTGTAGTGCCTGGTAGTACTTTGTACCTGCTTCAAGCAGCAGGCAGTTGGTATGTTCCATCTCTTTAAATTTCAAAAGTCTCGCCGTGCTGTGGCTGTTTAACCAAAAGTCAATGGCCACGAGCATCTGCTTCAGCCATTGAGATTGAATCCCTAACTTGAACTTATTCAGAATCATCTCCCGTCGAGCATCATTGCACAGCTCACCCAGCAAAATGGAGTCTTCGCGCGGCCCGCCGAGGGTCAAAAACAAGGCCGCCGCTCCCATCCAGATCAGTGCCGAGCAGCTTCTTCGTGAAGCTGTCGATCGCCAAGAGGTTCAGATCCAGGCTCCGACACAGCGATTTGCCGATCTCGAGGAACTTCACGAGTATCAGGGCCGGAAGAGAAAGGAGTTTGAGGATTATGTCAGGCGAAATCGCGTCAAGTTGAGCAACTGGCTGCAGTACGCGCAATGGGAGCTGGAGCAGAAAGAGTTTGCCCGTGCTCGATCCGTCTTTGAGCGATGTCTCGACGTTCATCCCAACGACGTCCAGGTGTGGACGCGGTATATCGAGTCAGAGATGAAATCGAGGAACATCAACCATGCTCGAAATCTTCTCGACCGCGCAGTCACGCGGCTGCCCCGAGTCGACAAACTGTGGTACAAATACGTCTATATGGAGGAAATGCTGGGCAACATTCCAGGAACTCGACAGGTCTTTGATCGATGGATGCAATGGCAGCCTAGCGAAGCGGCATGGAGCGCATACATTAAGCTGGAGAAGCGGTATGGGGAGTTTGATCGAGCCCGCGACATCTTCCAGACCTTTACCATGGTCCATCCTGAACCTCGAAACTGGATTAAATGGGCCAAATTTGAAGAGGAGTATGGTACAAGCGATTTGGTTCGCGAGGTGTTTGGAACGGCGGTTGAGACTCTGGGTGACGAGTTTGTTGACGAGAAATTATTCATTGCCTATGCCCGGTTTGAATCCAAATTGAAAGAGTACGAACGGGCGAGGGCCATCTACAAATATGCTCTTGACCGACTGCCCCGATCGAAATCAAGACTGCTGCACAAGGCGTACACAACATTCGAAAAGCAGTTTGGCGACCAGGACGGCGTGGAGGATGTCGTCTTGTCCAAGAGACGGGTGTATTACGAAGAGCAGGTACGAGAGAACCCCAAAAACTACGATGCTTGGTTCGATTATGCCGGGCTGGAGGAGGCATCCAGGGACGCGGACCGTGTTCGGGATGTCTACGAGCGAGCGATTGCCCAAGTTCCCCCGACTCAGGAGAAGCGGCACTGGCGCCGATATATCTACCTCTGGATATTCTACGCGGTATGGGAAGAGCTTGAGGGCCAAGACATCGAGCGAGCACGGCAAATTTACACTACATGCTTGAACCTGATACCGCACAAGAAGTTTACCTTTGCCAAGATATGGCTGCTTGCGGCGCAGTTTGAGGTGCGACAGGGCGAGCTGGGAGCTGCACGAAAGCTGTTGGGGCGTGCCATTGGCATGTGCCCCAAGGATAAGCTCTTTGATGGATACGTCGATCTTGAGCGGAAGCTGTTCGAGTTTGTGCGCTGCCGAAAGCTGTACGAGAAGCACGTTCAGTACAACCCAACGAACTGCCAGACGTGGATCAAGTTTGCCGAGTTGGAGCGCGGCCTGGACGATCTTGATCGTGCGAGGGCCATTTTTGAGCTGGCCGTCTCGCAGCCACAACTAGATATGCCGGAGCTTTTGTGGAAGGCCTACATCGACTTTGAAGAAGAGGAGGGCGAGTATGAAAGGACGCGCGAGCTGTACGAGCGACTGCTGGAGAAGACGGACCACGTCAAGGTTTGGATCAGCTATGCTCACTTCGAAATCAACATTCCCGAGGATGACGAGGCCGAGGGAGCAGAGGAGGAGCAAGAAGAGCAGCCCATTAGCGAAGAAGCCAAAGCTCGCGCCCGCAAGGTCTTTGAGCGCGCCCACAAGAGCATGCGCGACAAGGACCTCAAGGAAGAGCGCGTCAGCCTGCTCAATGCCTGGCTGTCCTTTGAGCGCACGCACGGCACCGAAGAGGACGTGGACGCTGTGCAGAAGCAGATGCCGCGGAGAGTCAAGCGCCGGAGAAGGGTCCAGGACGACAGCGGCGACAACGAGGACGTCTACGAGGAGTACTTTGACTACGTCTTCCCGGCAGACGACCAACAGGCTAAAAATCTGTCCAACATCATGGCCATGGCGCAGAAGTGGAAGCAGACTGGAGGGGATCTGTCGGGGGCTACATGAGAACCCGTCTGATAGCCAAACCCCCTGTTGTTGTTTTTTAAATACTCTTGTTTCTATCTTATCCATCTTAATACTCCGATACCTGTCTCGTCTTTGCTTCACGCCCCTTTCCTCTCGTCCCTTGATCAAATGTGACTGCGTATGCATGCAAGCCCTTTTTACAAAGGCGAAAGGAGGCGTATGGACCGCACACCAATCAACGACACGCCCACTTCATCTTTCTGCATATGCTATGCATGCACCTTGAAGCACACACACACACACACACACACACCTATACATACATATATGTACATGCAGCAGAAAACCCATTAGATATAAAAAAACGCCAGACCCCCGAAACCCATTCGCCCATCCAGGGACGCACAACGACGTCACCACATCATCCCCCAAGCCCAAGCAAAACAAGGTATGTTGACGGTGGAGCAGCAAAGAGAGGGGGGTTCGGGCCGCATTGTGACGTTTCAGACTAGGAGCATGAAATGGGGGGACAGAAGGGCGCCCAAAGCACCTTGATGTGGATGGGATGCCTCTTACACAAGCCATGATGTCATAGATTACGGAATGTCGATTTGTTGGAGTTTTGACAAAGGAGCGGAAAGATTGCATGCTGCCTGGGGCTACAGGGGGAAAAAAACAACTAACTTATATGCGAACGATGATTTACTTGAAGCCATAATTAATCAGGCAATGTTTGTTTTTCCATCACTCATCTTTTATTACATAGAAAACATATAACACTCATTAACATCAGCAGTCATGATTCATAAATCGGTGTGTAGCCTCATAGTCTGGCCCCCACATCCAAGGAAATCAATGTAAGCCATCCAAGAAATCCATCACTCAGCCTGTTTTCCCAATCCAAGTGTCCCAGTCATCGTAGATCTACCGCTGCATCGTCATCGCCCTCCCTGAGCCGCCTTTGCCGTAGCTGCTGCACATCCCTTCCCGCTTGATCCAAAATCCGGAATTTCTCACGCTACCTTACATGGCAGTATACCAAGAATCCATTGAGCCCCCATCTTTCTCGTGCTAGCTTGCATGGATATATGCGGTGTATCCATGCAAAGTGTCCATCTCGGCTTATGCATCCGAGAAACAACTGGCTGCTCATGTCGATCGATCGACTCATGGCCTCGCTCGAGCATGTCGTGTCTTCGTAAACAGTCGTGATTTCATCCTCTCGGATTCGTTCCTTATTCTCCGAGGGGGAACAAGCACTCAGTAGCGCCGGTGATCTGTAGCAAACCAACCATCATTAGTCATTCTTAATATAGATGTCAAAGTACTGAAGAAAAAACAGTTTGGCTAAGCTTCAAGCTCAATCTATGTAGTAGTATGCATCACGCAGCACATGAGGTTTTGAAGTCATTTTCCAATCCCATACTCCCCGTCGTATCCGATCAGAGAGCAGGCCTCCAATGCCAATATAGGAATTAAAAAAGACGTTCCGTAGCTTGCTTTCCTCATGCAAACTATGTAGGAAATGTTTGAGAGATTGAATGCGTTGATAAAGCAGCGACACTTGTCGCCTTAACGAGCGTTAATAATAGGAGCCCTAGCTTGAGCTTGGAATGAATATCTCAGTTCGGGGAAGACAGCCAAAAGGGTAGTCGTGTATCAATGCTATGTCATGGCATTGAAGTTCTCCATTTGTTGTAGCTCAACGGCTATCCCGTCTGAGAGGCGGTTGGGACAGTTGTGGGACACCGCTGTATCTGCGGTCGATGCTGTATGGCTCATCCTCATTGTCTCCATAGTACCCGTTGCGGCCGCGGCTTGGAGTTGACCAGCTTGAAGATCGTTGCCTCTCTCCAAGCGTTTTTCGTTTCTCCAACCGCCTCTCGTGACGCCGAACTTTTTCATTCTTCCACTCTTTGCACTCATGGGTCATTTCTCTGGCTTCTTTGAGCTCTGCGAATGCACCCTTGATGCCAATTGCAGCGATACCAACTGAAGCTGCGTCTTGCATAATGGCTTTGGTCTTGAGTTTCTTGGCCTCTTTCGAAGACAGGAGGCCTTCCTTGACAGCCTTTTGCCGTGCCTTCCTCTTCTCCATACTTTTATAGACTCCATGTGCTGCGTGAACTGTGGCAACGGCCGCAAGGCCGGTAGTTAGAACTTGCTTACCTCTCATTTTCTTGGCCCTCCTTTCATCCTCAGAAGAGTCTCCGAGGTCCGATTCGGACCCATAACCACCCCGACGTCTCGAGGGGTCTCGAGATCGAGAACGATCGCGGGATTCCCCGCGATGTCCACGGTCGGAACCGTGGCCATGACTGCGGCGGTATCTGGGATCATCATAAACATGATCATCATCTCGTCGGCTAGAATGGCGTGAAGCTCGGTCATCGTAGTCGTCATCATAGTCGCGTCGTCGACGATCATCGGCGGCCACCATAGTGCCGCTACCAAAGCCTAGCTTGGCAAGACCGTCTCGTGCTTTATCCACGACGCTACGGCTTCGACTGCGGTGACGGTCCCTCGAGGGGCTTCTGGAATCGTAGCTGCGGTCGCGGCCACGAGATCTCGATCGATCAAAGGCCTTCTTGGCGCCAATGGCACCTAGCCCAGCCGTCGCAAGCGCTGCAAGGCCAACGCCTCCATGGCCATCCTTTGATCGTGCACGAGATCGAGAGCGACTCCTGCCGGTGCGGCGGTCCTCTTCAATATCATTCCTGGAGCCGTTGATCAAACGGTTACCCACCAGACCACCGATGACTGATTCAGCAAGGCCTAGCTTTCCGTGATCAGCACCATGAGCGGCATCCACAGTGGCAGCACCGGCGGCGGCAGTGAGAATTCTCTTAGTCTTTTCTCCTCTCCAGCCACCGGGCTCTTTGGCGACACGGAAGGCCTCAGTAGCTCCAGCAAGCAGCGATGCAATGGCTGCCTTTTGCACTTTGCTGGCACCTCTGCCGCTTCTGGAACCCGAGCGGGAGCGAACGCTTCGCGAGCTAGGGCTACCACCACGGCTCCGGGTGTCAGAGTGTCTGTCGTCGCCTAGGCCGGTAAGGCTTTTGACAGCGGCTCCAAGACCGGTAGCGGCGAGGGCACTCTCAAGGAAGTTCTTGTGGCCCTTCTTTTCCCTAGTGTCACTTTCACCATCCGAAGAGTAGTAGTCATCGAGACGGCCGTCACGGCCTCGCTGGAGGATGTAGTTCGCCTTTTGATCCTTCCGTGCCTGCTGCTTACTGTAATACTCGGCACCCGAATAGGCAGCCAGCGCGCCAAAGCCGGCGAGGGCGGCCGACGACAGCGCATTGCGTTGCACCGGGACGCCTCCCTCCTTCTTTGCTTCATGGCGGTCATAGAGTTCCTTGCCACCCACGAGGAGGGCGGCTCCGGCAACGGCAGCAATGAGCTTCTCTTGCTTTGACAAGGTCTTGCTGTGCTTGGGCTTCCTGTCACGGTCGTCATCGCCGTGATAGCTGCTGCCGGCATACCTCGAGTGACGGTCACTGTCTCGAGGGTCGAGCCGTGACCCATAGGTGCGGCGATATTCATAATCCTCCTGGTAGTAGCCAGGCTCTGCAGAACGCGCACGGCGTACATCTTGAGTGTGAACATAGTCCCGTCCAGTGGGCGGCGGGAAGTCGCGGCGAACTTCCTCCACAGAGAGGCTGCTGTCGCGAGGATCTGCTCGAGGGACGAGATCACGGTTCCGAACAGGCTCGCCGTAGTCGCGGTTGTCGAAGTAGCGAGGATCGCGATCGTCCACTACGTCCTCGCGCAAGTAACGACGGGAATACTCCCAGTCGTGCGGGCTGTGACTGGCCATTCTGGAAAAGGGTTGAGCCTGCGTTGTCCCCTAGGCGAAGAAGGCTTTGAACGGCTCTCTCGAGATGATTGCGTCTAAGTGCGCCGGCGGGGTAGGCAGGCCTAATATGCCGCACAAAAATTGTCTGCTGATTGTTGCTGTATGGCGTGAGGGTTGATCTGGTAGAGCTGATGAGCGCTGGTTTCTGATGCTGCTGGTTTCGACGCTGAAGATGCGCTGTAGAAGTAAGACGGTTCAAGCAGCCCTAACAAATGCAGAAAGAGACTTTGGATGCAAGGTTTTGCGAGGAGCAGGACCAAAAGGTATTTGTCGAATTGGGGGCCTTGGAAGGAGGGACCGTGGCCGCAGAGCCTGCATGATGCGGCGGGGCAAGACGTAATGGCGACACATGAGATGACCGGGGGGGCAGGAGCGACAGATGCACCCCTGCTTGCCTTGCTTTGCCTTGCCTTGCCCTGCTGCTGCTGGCGATGTGCGCTATACGCTATTGCAATAGGGCGGCGAGGCAGTCTGGGCGGCATAATCGCTATGGAGTATTAGAGTGGTCAGCGCTCTGCTCCCCTCCATTAGGCATCTGCATCTGCATCTGCATCGGCATCGACACCTGCATTGCCCGTATCTGTGCTGTGGCACAGCAGCTGCGCCTCATGGTTTGCTGCTTTTGTCTGTATCTCAGTAGGACCTTGAAGCGACGAAACTCTTCCATCCTTTCAGCATACAAGGCGATTCTTTGCAAAGACACACACACATTTACTGCATCTCTACTCCCTCCCTCGAGCAAAACTCGGATGTGCCGATCCCACCCGTTCAGCTCCGTAGCGCATCTGTTGGCGCTTTTACATGCTGCTCAGCCAAAGAGAGGGAAAGGAGAGCTTCTAGGCTGTTCTATGTATTCCGGGCCGTCCTCAGCTTTCGACGTCGAGGAAAACCAGAGTCTGCTGCCAAGAGAGCTGATTCGCCTCATCCCTGTCTTGGACGCTTAGGTGGGTGACTTACAGACAGGTGCTATTTCATCATAACTTATGGCCCCAACAAATGGTAACGAGACCTGCGTAAAACACATCACCTGATAAAATCTCCCTCTTGCACTTTGTAAAGTGTTCGTCTTCGAACGCTCCCATGCCGTCTCAACAGCCTCGCGGGAGAGCCCAGCGCCACACGAGCCGTTGAACCTCAGCGCCTCTTTTAGCACTCGTCTCCTTGTTTGATCCTCTGCCCTTCTTTTGCCTTGAGATATTGTCAACCCCGCTTCGTTCCCGAGGCCTCACCCGCCTTTTCCTTCTTTCTAGCCACAAACTGCCAGCCACCCGTGACTTGGGCTCATTAGCCTGGAATGTGGCTCGTGACGAAATTTATTGGCTGAAATAGCTGGGTGGTTCAAGCCACTTTTTGATGGGGCTGCCATTTGCCCGTTGCGCGAATGATGTCATCGTCGGAAGACACACAACCGGAAAACCGAACCCCCCAACAATCGCTGCGCTCTCCAGGAGAGAGAGAGAGAGTTTTCTCTCCCCATCGCCAAATCCTTGCCTCTCGGCCTCAGGTGTCGGCTATTGATTTTTCATCACATAACTGTTTCAAATCTGGCTATGCTTACCGCTATGCTTACTATCCTGTATTTGCTATTTTACGGAGTTCTTTTGGCAATACGAAGAGTGGTTACGAAGCCTCATTCCCTTTCAGGACTAGCGCCCTATCCCGCATACACCTTATCGTCCCACTAACAACACATGCCGCGGCGCTTGAAAACTCCAAAACGGAAAACGGCTGCGACTCTAGCATCACTTTTTATCAAAGATTTACAGCGCGTTGCATGATGCACCTAGGTAATAATAGAAACAGTGAGAAAATGAGACCTAAAAAGTAGATCCCGTATAGTCAAGTCCCGACAATTCACACGTATGTGACGACGTATGTGATGAGGCTCAGCCTGGGCAACTATCTGCATTCCAAGCATAAACATTGGAGCCCATCTTCGTCGTTTTCTGAGACCTGAAGAAGCCTGTCACCATCCCACAACCAACTCCTTTCCTTGTTTTGATTTTGTTTTGAAACTATCGCAGCCACAGAAGCAATTCAGTCAATAGCCTTGAACAGCGCCACCTCACCAAACCCAAGCCGCTGTTTTTTTTGCCAGGTGTACCGAGTACTCGAAACCCAAGATGACGCTTCACCACTTCATCGCCTTTGTGCTAGCTGCAGGCTCCGCCGTCTCATCGCAATACTCCGAGTTAGTTCCCGTCCCCACTAATCACTAATCCAATCACACAGAAAAGAAAGAAAAAAAGCTACGGCCACCAGCTAACGAACCTGCCTGTCCCTCTCTTTTGCAGACTTCCAACTCGCCGCTTCTCAAATCCGGTCCAGCCTCCTGGCTTCTCTGACGATCCTGACTTGACGACCCGTAGACCTCTCGTCATTCTCGCCCCGAGCAGTGAACCGTCATATGGTGATGTTGATATCACTTCGAGCTCTCCATTGTAAGGCCCCTTGATCCGATATGTTCATGCTCAACCTTGCACCAAGCTTGTCTGTTGTGTAATGTGCCAATTACATATATATCATCTCACACTGACTATTATCAGAAACATTGAAAGTGCTGCGCCGGTTGAAATTACCACCCCGGCTGAAATTCCTGCCTCTGTTGAAATCACTGCATCTACAACATCAGAACAATCTACATCATCCCCCTCACTTACATCATCCACATCTTCTCCGTCCCTCGCGCCGCCTATATCAACAACATCAACAATCATCGCAGCAAGGCAAATCGCCTCCTCCAGCACTCCTCCAATCATCACCTCCACAAAGCCAGCTGCGCCTACATCCACGTCCAATCCGGCTTCTGTGCCGACGGCTTTCGCCAACGCTGCTGTCGGACTTATAGCTCTTGTTGGGTTGGCTATGGCGTTATGAGCGTTTGTTTATGCGTGTTTCATTGATTCGCAGTTCAATTCACAATTTACTTGAACTTTTTTTTTTCTTCTTCGCTGTTACATCTTCTTCTTCAACAGCAAGCATGAGATTCATTCCTTTAAAAAAAGATATCCATTGGGGAACAAAGGGGAGCCACGACAGCTCCCATAACAAAATGGATTAAACCAATCCAACTTTATGTAACTAGTACGCCGACAAGAACTTCATTATTTATACACGAACAGATGGGAGGAGAGTCTGTTATCCTCCTCGGCTCAATGACTGACTTTTTTTTGTATTATTCTTGAATCCTATCGTACAAATTGAACAGTTCTGCAGCAACATCGTACTACGCTGTCTCGCATCAAATGTCAGGGGCAAATCCAGCCCTGAAAACAACCCCCGAAAAATACGGACTCAAGAAATTGAAAAAAGAAAAAGAAAAAAAAAAACCAGATCAAATGTCTCATTTTTGCAACCATTTGCCAAATTAGCATCCCACTTAAATGCCCTTGAGCGTTTTTGCTCGTCATCTTTTGCTTTTCATTTTCTCGTTTTTCCTCACTTTTTTTGTTTTGCCTGTCCGTCATTTGTCTAGCGAAAAATAGTAGTAGTAATAATAAAAGATCGTAAAGGAAATCCTTTTGCGTTTCTCATCAATAGTGCGGCAGCTGGAGCAAGCATCTCGAACTATGCTCAGGAGTGAAAACATGAATGGCCCTTCTCATAAACCCTCCGAGATCCCAACAGGTGCAGGACTAGTCGCGTCTTTCCAATTCAAGTCCTGCGAAAAGAAAATCCTCTCCTGAGCCCCAGAGGTGTGTGAAGCCATCCACACTCTACCGAAAGCCATATCAGAGTAATGGTGGTTGCCCAGCCAAGAGGGTAAAAACCCTCCATATCAACACAAGGTCTCCAATGCCCTCGCCCTTAAGCGCTGGCTCTATTCCCACCCCCAACTTTTCCCCCCCTCTGCTCCCCACCTTATTTCTTTCCGACTTCCGCTTTTTTTCTCCCTTTTCTCTCCCCTTTTA
>PXNZ01000803.1:0-31345 GCA_003012085.1 Trichoderma brevicompactum
ACCCCTGCCCCCGCCCCGAAACCCGCAATCCCTCCACGTGATCTGCTAGGCGATTTCACGAAGTGGTTCGTGAATGGCGATAAGGGGTTGATGAAGGAGTTTGAGGTTTTTATGGTAGAAAGCATCGTTCGCACAGTGTACGATAAGTTTCAAAAGGATGAGGAAGAGAGGATGCGAAAAGAAAAAGAGGAGCAAGACAATGCGGAAGCTAAGAGATTCCGGGTATATAACCTCTCTCTAAAGTACTTTTATCGGTGGAAGAAAATTGCTCGTGAGAAGCGCCTAAGGCATCTTCGTCGAAGCGGGCGCGAGCAGTTCCGAGCGTTTCGCGAAGCCCAGAGAGCAGCACAGCTTAGAGAAGAGCAGGAAACAGCTCAACGGATTGCCCAACAAAGGGCCGAATTGGCTGCTCTTAATCGCCCTGATGAGCTAGCAACTATTCTCAGGAACAACCAGCGAAACAAGAGAAAAGCGGAGGAAGCACTCCTTGCATCTGGCGTTTTATCTGGTGTCCCTAATGAGCGAAGGGCCGTATCAGCAATATTCCGCCATGAATACAGAGCATCGCCGACCCCGTCTATCAATGGGAGCCAGGGCCTTCGGTCTAGATCCGGGTCGATTGTAAGCACAGAAGGCGGTTCAAAAACACGAGCCTTGCGTGAGAAGCTTCTAGGAGAACAGCCCAGTCGATTCCGACGCTCTCTGCCCTCCGTATCGGCAGACGGCTCACCACCAGAGAAGTCTCGAGTCAGCAAAGTATCTGAGCGCTGGCGACTGAAGGCCATGGGCATCGTACAGATGCCAGACGGAACTGCCTTGCCAGAGTCCATGGTAGAGGAAATCCGACGGGGGTTGAAGAAGGACACGAGCATCAGGGAGAACGCATTAATTCGACGGGCATCAATCACCGGAGCAGCGGCGGCGTCGGCGGCTGCGGCAGCAGTGCGGCAGCAAAGCCCTCTGGCCATTAAGCCCTCCAGGGAATACCTCTTTTCGGAAAACCCCCTTACTATTAACAATAAGAGGAAGCGATCCGTGGCGGATGAAGGAGAAACAGCCAATCAAGGCGTCGTGGATACAGACCAACACAAGCGCGTCATGAGTGATGCGGACATTTTAATACAAGAACTTAGAGCAATGCGTCAGGAAATGGAGGAGGGCACAACGTGGTTCAAATCACAAAACGGAAAGTTACAAAGCGAGATATTGAGCAGAGGCGGCACGCCTCTGGACGAAAGCAGCATCTGAAAATCGGCGTTAGGGGAAGGGGGGAAAGGGAACTGATATTTGAGTGACAATTGATTGGAGTCACAAGTTTCAAACTTAGGGGGATTCGTTTATGGTAATAAAGGCTTTTTTTTTCCCTCCCATTTTCTTTTTAACTATCCATCATCCGAGCTTCTTGGGCTTTGCAAGTTTTTCGGTCTTGCTTTAGCTTTTGGTTTCATTTCCCATGTACGAGAGCGAGAGCGAATGACAATATCGAAAAATTGTCAGATACCCACGAATTGGATTGTCAGAATGGGCTATGGGAATTTATTGTTGTAATCAAGCTTCAAATGAGATTACATCACCGCCCTGCTGAATCTCTATTGGTTTTCCATTTCGTCTTTTATCCCTGTTGATATATATTAAGAAGCCTTTTTCTTCGTGTGTGCGTGTGTGCGAGAGCAAGTTGATTTCATATGCGTTTTTTTCTTCGGGCAATATGGACATATGGCAAGCGCGTTATTCTTGTTTAGTTTGTTTTCGGAACTGTGTACAGCGTTAAGGATAAGGGGGTGGGACAAATAACGACACGATATGGAATGACTTGTCGGTAGAATTGTGGTTCAACATTTACATATTGCAAGTTGAATACGAATGGTAGTTTTGGCTATTCTTGATACGTGATACGAAGTTCTTACGAACCCTTCTCCTGTGCCGTTTTAAATAAAATATGCTTGTCATGAATCATTCAAATATCTTTAACATCGATCCTATCTTCCCATTCATCATACAAGATATCATACAAATCAAAGAAGTAACCCCAGAAAACCCTGATAGAAACAATATGCTCGCAAAAATAATAAAAAAACCAATCACAGCCCCACCCGCACCTTTTCAATTCACCGCGTAGGAGGAGGTGGGAAGGATGTCGTAAGTATCTCACTCTGGACAGGACTTCCCATGCTCACTTTGCTTTTCTTCTTGCTGATCAGCCCAAGGGCATTGCTAACCCCATCAACTTCATCTTCCCATCTTCTATCAGGGCGGTTTGGTTTCGGACTTCGTGTCCAACTAGACTGACTTAATTGAGGAGAAGGGGAGACACCAGGCCGGTGGCTGCTGAGAAGAGGGGCGTTGGATCTGGTTGAGACAGCGGAAGCTGGGGTAGCGTAGTCGTCCGGAGAGAGAGCCCGAGGAGAAACGTGTGCCGCGGACGGCGGTGGTAGAGTAGTGATGATACTAGGCCTCATTATGGCACTATCCTGCCTGCTGATTGAGACGCTTAATGAGCTTTGGCTATTCCAGGGATACCGATCCTGAGCATATGGATCTGCGCCGACGGTGAGGCCAGAAGTAACTACGACATGTGCCTTCTCTTTCCCATGGAAGTTATCTTCCATACGAGCGTTGTCCGGAAATCTTGGAGTCACGGGTGTCACTCTGGTTTGGCAACGGAAAGAGTAGCCAGAGGCACGGTCTTGCTCCTTTGCACGATTCCTGCGTTTGCGGATACACACGAAAGTGAAGCCTGCAGTCAGAGCAAGTAGGACTATAGCGCCAATGACTATGCCCACGATTGTTGAACTGGAAATTTTAGGGCCCTCATAGTTGGCGGCGGATACTGGATCAATGACTTGGATGGTGTCATTGCCAAATATGGTATTATTGAGAATTAGGATAGAGCCCGAGGCTGGCTTCTGTTGGCATGCTCCTTGTAATGCAAGGAGAACTGGAGGCGGAGCAGGTAAGTAAAGCGAATATAGCCAAGGGGAGAAGTATAAGCGGATAAGCAAAGGTATAACACATACAGTTGGATAGATAATTATGATCTCCATCGGCCTTAACACACTGCAAGCATCCCTCGACCGTATTGCTGGTGATGGAGCCTTTATTGGCATCACAGTAATCATACGTGGTCGAGTTTGTTGGATTCTTGATATCAAGCTCAAGAGGAGCGGCGAGGCTTCCGCATCCCTCGGATGTGGTGCAAGGGCCAGAATCGAAGCCAGTGCTATTGGGGTAACCAAACATACAATAGCTGGAAGAATACCTTAGGTTGTCTTTATCATTTGTCAGCTTCGACTATTACAGGGGTTTAAAACCACGGAGACTTACACAGGAACCAATCCTGATCATTCTCGCTGCCATGGGTATAAGTGCTATTCTGCAAGCACGTGAAACAGCTCTTCAACTTTTTCCCCTTTGCTGTGCCGTCAAAGTCTTTGTCGCTGCAGATGACGTCTTTCCACTGCTCTTCGAAGAAGTCGGGGTCCGATTGTGAGATGTTGGAGTCGGTGCAAACGTTTGTGCATGGTGAGTTTGGCGAGACCCTTAGGGCGTGGGCCAATGAAGACGTAATGATAAATAAGGAAAGAATCCCACGGGCCATTGACATATAAGTCATCATCGCTAATATGAATGGGACTAAAAAAGGACTAAATTCGAGTGCGGATGGACGAAATATCGAGCGTGCGTTGTAAAAGAGTGAATGGTATCAAACGAATGGTTCTAGCAGAGGAAGCGAATGTTGTGGGAAATGCCCAGACACCTCATATAAGATGGACACGCTATCGCATATCGTCTCTCGCCCGTAATTGAAAGGTAAGACAGGACCACCCGTATCGGTAACAGCAGTATCCAGACTGCAAACACAGCCTCAACGCCAACGGCAAAAGGGAAAATGCAAACAGAGACAATGCAGATAGGAAAGCTGGGATTGTAACGAGAGTGAGAGGAAAGATTGGACCACCACAGTAAGCCAAGGCGAGGGGCAGACACCGCTCATAATATCCCAGTCCCCAAGCATCATGGCTGTTTAAGCTTCTTGATCCCAAGGCGCCGGTGACGAGACTATCGTGACGGCGGCAACATGGTCGGTAGACGTTTGCTTGCCGCCCGTCTCTCCACCCCTCGCTAAGACTCAGCTCCCATCTCAATATCACACACCCATAAGCTCTCTCTCTCTCCCTCTCTCCCTCTCTCCCTCTCTTGCAAGGCGCTTGTGCTTTCTACAACGCTTGTTGTATACGGCACAGCTAAGCTTTTTTTGCTCCCCCTCGACCGGCAATTCTCATCACACGGCTCTCAGCCCCTGCATCCCTGTTGATCGCATCGGGCAGCTTCACGTGAACCCCATTGCCACTTTCATTTCGCAATTAGGCACATCGAAACGCGGGAGCCAAGAAACATCCATGATTGCAAAGGCGTTTCCTTCGTCATTCCGGCCCAATGAGAAGCGGGAATCGCCGCAAACCTACAAGGGCTAGTGCCTCTTTAGCAAGTTGAGCGCCTAGCGAATCGAAAGAGCTGCAGTAGCGGCAGAGCAAAAAAGCGAGAGATGCAAGATGGATGCAGGTTTCAGTGTGTGATGATGGGCGCAGAAAGTGTCGGCGCTTAACTGCTGCACGCGAGTCGCCCGATGCCGCCTTCCAATTTGGCCAGCATGTTTATC
The DNA here is from genome assembly GCA_003012085.1 of Trichoderma brevicompactum. Taxonomy (NCBI): domain Eukaryota; kingdom Fungi; phylum Ascomycota; class Sordariomycetes; order Hypocreales; family Hypocreaceae; genus Trichoderma; species Trichoderma brevicompactum. Next base: position 4,661 of record PXNZ01000803.1, read on the forward strand.
GCCAGGTACCGACCATATTCTATAGGTAAGACAAGGTAGCACTGGATACTACTAGGTACTTTGGTGCACACCGCACCCAGACACTATTTCACTACAAACAAAACATACAAAACACTAGGATAAGCGGTTCCAAAGTCGCTTTATCCAAAGTACTTAATTTTCATCAGTACTTACTTTATACTACGTTACTACCTTACGTATCACCCTTTGACAGAACCTACAAACTCTGCCAATACTTTTTTCGCTCTTGTTTTTACGCCGCCAGATCAGTGGCACGATAATCGTCCATCTGACGAGACGCGCGAAGCATACGCGCCGAAAGATGACGTCTGCTAAATCCCAAACATAAGATAAAGAAGGTAATATTAGGCAGTCAGATCATAGCATAGTTGCTCCACACAACCAGGTTACTAAGAGTAATCATATTCGAATTGATACCTATAAACGCCAATTGCCAAAGAGCCACATGTGGGTAACTAGAAAAGAGAAAAGGTACAAGACGACCATTTCCATATCGACAAAAGACTCCCACGCCAGGAAACTTCATATTGAAAAAGATTCCTCAGTCTCGGTTCCACTCTCTTTTTTCTTTTAATCACTGTCCTCGTCGTCCCCCTTGCCTTCTTTCTTTGCTGCCTTGGCGGCCTTCTTCTCCGCCTTCCGTCGTTTCCGCTCTGCCTTTTCCTCAGGTGTCTCTCCTTCGTGCTTCTTTCGCTTCTTCTTGTCATCGTCACCGGCAGGGGTCTCTGCATCATCCATCTTGGTATCAGCCTGCTCCTCGCTCTTGGAGGGCAGGACAGGGATTGAGGTCGTGGCTGGAGCCGCCGCCGCAGCTGCTGCAGAGGTATCCGACACGCTGTAGTCCTTGTACTCGGAGGTCCACTTGGAGGGAGTAGCATCGTTGGGTCGGCCAAACTTGTCGAGCTTGCCGTCTGCCTTGAGCTTCTTCTTCTCCTGAGCGACAGGTCCGAGACCCCATCTTCGTGGGTAGAGATCGCGCTCCATGATGCAGCGCTTGACCTTTGCCACGACTCCGTGGTCGCATGTAGACATTTCAACCGTAGACATCTGAGCAATACCAATGGCGATGGCCTCACCCTTGGTGGTCATCAAGACAACCTCTTCGTGGTGCTCAATGCCGGACTCTGTAAGAAGAAGAAGAAATCAGTCAGCGACAAATCATTACACACATCATCAAGCGCCTAAGGCTTTTGTGGACCAAATACATACCATAACGCAGGAGACCGGGAAGCATAAGCTTGGCGCCGTAGCACACAGCGTTGACCGCGCTGTCCTTGACAACAAGGCGCTTGTAGCCTGTAAGGAGAGTCTCGAGCGGCGCAATCACCCTGCGCAGATAGGACTCATCGCGGGTGTTGTCCATGGTCCACTGGGCGTCCAGCACATCGTGCAGAGTAACAAGGTGCTTCGTCTCGTCCATGGCACCACTTCGCACACGTCGAAGCTCCTGCATGTGGGCACCGACACCAAGCAACAGACCCAAGTGCACGCACAGAGTTCGAATATAGGTACCAGCTTCGCAGCTCACCCAGAACACACCCAAGTGACGGTCATTGTCAAACTCAATCAGCTTGCTCTCGTGAATGGTTCGGATACGCAGCTGTCGCTTGACGGCGGAAATCAGAGGAGGGCGCTGGAACAGAGCACCGGTGAGGGTCTCGAGGGCTCGGGCAAATTGAGCCTGGCCGCCAGGCAGCTTGTCATGGAGACGAATGACAGCAACGTACTCCTTTCCGGCTCCCTGTTGGGACTTGACGAGTCGAGTCGCTCGGTCGATACAGACAATCAGACAGCCCGTGACCTTGGGGTCGAGGGTACCACTGTGACCAGTCTTCTCAACACTAGTAGTTTTACGCCAGACATGGCACTAGTTAGCTCAATGATTCCAATTTCAGGAGGGCGATTGGAATCCCAATCGATGGAAAAAAAACCGCAAGCCAGCACGAACCGAAGAATCCGCTTGACCCAGGACACAACCTCGTGACTAGAAGGGTTCGAAGGCTTGTCCAGGTTGATAACACCAGAGCTAATGTAGGACTTGAGATCGCGCTTCAAGGGCGCAGATCCATTGGGAATCGGAGTGAAGTGGCCGGTTCGAACAAGAACTAAACATACAAGTCAACAGAAGGCTCGAGTCAAGAATCTAGACGTCCTTTTTTGTGCTTTTTCCTCCTTCGCTTCAATGTCACATTGACATCCTCCCAGCACCCAATTGGGGACCACAACTCATCCTCCAGACGTCAAAAATACCAGGCTAGGCTATTCACTCACGCTTGTCATAGTTCTTGAGAAGCAGCGGCCACTGGCTGGTGTCGACAGCCGGAGTCACCGCTTGAGGCTTGATCGTGTACTCCCCCTCCTGCTCCTTCTTGTTGTTGACGACTTCCGTAACCATTTTGGCAGTCTCTTCCCGAATTAAGCAGCCGAGCAATCGAGAGCCTAAACTGAAGGGAAAGTGAGAAGTATGGCGGTTTCAACGACGGAAGGCGAGGCTGGCGCGCTTGTAGTCGTGATGGTTTTTTTTTTTTTTTAGTTCTCTTCCACAGACAGCGGCTGGAGCTTCCAATTTTTTTTTTTTTTTCCTTCGCTCTGTGGGGCAGAAACTTTGCGTCCCCAAAATTGTGGCGCCAATTGACCGCCAACCCGAATATGGGCAAGCGCGTTTATGCACGCCACATCTCCAGAGGCACCAGCCACATGAAGCTTGCTGTGCATTTATCCACGTCGGAGGGCTCTGCCAGTAATGAGATAATACCATCCGCCAAATGATCCTTTTTGAGGAGAAAGTTGGCAAATACATAGATAAAGTAGAAGTACCTCAAATTATGGAATGAATCTCGAAGATACAGCAACGACTAGAGCTGCAGAGAAGTGACAGGCTTCATCTTCGTTAAGCCTCAATAACTAAAGTGAATCCATCTTTGTGTAGGCGAACTCACTAGAATCAAAGATAGAAACTAGCAGTAAGAGATAATACCGGTTTTACATGATGTATAGCGACATATAACATGACATCACGTGAGGTTAACCACGGCATCAATACTGCATGTTTGGCACATCTCAGTCAGCCTCAAAGGACAATACTCAAGTCATGTTCTACTATATATTCCGAGAAACAGGCACCATCAAGGTGTGTTTGGGTATCCCCAGCATCCAACCCTCCATCCATATCCCCAAGACTGCGCTCCTTCGCTACAGCATCAACAAAGAGGTATATATATAAAAAGCACTCCCAAACACCACGCATTAGAGAGAGAGAAAAAAAAACACTCGTCAAATCCCGCAGCACATGACGTATTCATAATTTCGTAAGCATTAGTTAGCATAAACTCCCCCTTCTTATGGGGAGTTTCCATTCACATCGTATTGTCTCGGCGGGCTATCAGAGTTTCTCCCGTAGCCGGGATGACCCAGGATCGGAGCTTCAACGTGAACTGGCTGCTTTTGTGCAACAATGCCGCTCCCAGCACTGTCAACATACTGCATTTCATACGACTCATCCTTCATCTTGCCTTTATCCTCGGGCGACAAGGGCCATCGCTCATTGGTTCCATTATTATTCACATCAACGGCCGAACCGAGCGCGAGTCCAATCTCTCGAGGCGAGTGAGGAGAGCCCAAGGCTGGTTCTGGCCACGGCATGTGGTTCACATCAGTCGCGCTGATGGGACTGTTAAACTGAGAGGAATAAGGGGAGAAGTATCGAGGGAAAGTCTTCTCCGTGTTGACGGTCACTGGTGAGTCATCCCAGTTCCGAAGAGGCCGCTGGCTGATGGGCGTCTCGTTTGTGTCATGCTGCATGGGCATCGACGGCCAGCCACCGGGGTTGGACTTCATATGTGGCATGCTCTCATGCAACTTCCTGAGGAATGCCTTTCTCCGTCTCCTGCCGTTGCAGACGATGCCTACGCCGGCGAGAATCAACAATGCAATAAATCCGCCCACAGCAATGCCCACTTTTGCGCCCAACGTTAGCGGGCCGTTGTCAAACCAAGCAGGGTCTACCTGGGCTGTTGGCGTGGGAGCAGTGATGTTGACGACGTCACCAGAGAAGATGTTGCCCTGAAGCCCGAGATTCCCGCCGGCCACCGGCTTTTGTACGCATCCGGCTTGAAGAACAGTAATGACTGCAAACCACGTCAGCAGGGGTTATAAGTATCATCAAACATCAAGGTAGGGTAGCGTACAGTTTGCTAAATAATTGTTGGTAACCTGAAGGCACTCTATGCATCCATGAAAGTCGACGGTGTCGCCAGTAGGCCATACATCGCAATATCCATAATCGTCATATTCGACTGACAAGTTGTGGTACGCGATGGCGTTGGTAAACGCACCACACGCTTTGCTACAGCCGGAACGTCAGTCACTATACAATACTCATAATGCTAGCTGCTGTTCTCACCTCGTAGTACACGGATTATCCTGAAAGTCATAATGCTCTGGCTCGTTAAACACGCAGTATGACACGGCATAGCGCAGATTATCTAAGAATGAACCATTAGAACGCCGCTCGCCACAATAGGCATCATATTAGATGAGGTGAGTAAAGGTGAAACACATACACAGAGCCGCCATGGTGTCGGTGTAATTGTCCTTTGTGGTATACCCACTGGCTAGCTCACACTTGACACAACCTTGGAACACCGCGCCAGCTCCGTTGTCATAGCCGCCGGTGTACTGGCCCGGTGTGCAGACAAGGTCACCGGGGGACGTCGAGTCCAGAACATTGCCGCAGTTGGTCGAGCATGGCGAATTAGGCGCAACGAGAATAGCCTCTGCTGCGGGCAGCACCGCGCCGGCGGCTGCGAAGCTCGTCAGGAGGCGTAACATGATATCGATGAGCCTCCGCTAGGGCAAAGATTGACTTGTTTCTGGTTGTCGCCGGTGGTGTCTGTGTGGGAGGGTAGGCTTTTTTTTTTTTTTGGCCTGGGTAGCGAGCGTAGGTAGGATCGGAGCGAAGGAGCTTTAGGAGACACAGTGCCAGCCTGTGTTACATGCCACGCCTGGTGATGGCAAGCAATCCTAACTGAAGATGCTCAAGAACGAGAGACGAGCGGCATTCCTTGGTCCTTGTTATGCCCTTTGGTCAGGCGGGAGACTGGCGGAGCGGGCAATCTAGGTTGTTTATACGGAGCCAAAGCGCCGCCAGTGAAGCCAAGGGGGCCGGCTCGTGATTGTTGGCTGGAAGATGTGATGGAAGATGCAGAGTCGTATCTCAGGTCCGTCTCCTCCCCGCCAGCAAAGAAGAGAAAAAAACAAGCATGGCAATTCCTCATCCGGAGAAGCATCCTCTTGGCCTTTGGCCGCGCCTCGTGGATCACATTCTCCACCCGAAGTGGACGTGCGGTTCGCCCGCAACAGGCACCGCCATCTCGCCGCTCATCTGCTTGTCCCGCCTCTCACAGACCGGTGCGTGGTGAACAAAGCAAGGCTAGGCCGCCTTAGCTTCAATAAGCCCATGCTCTCCAAGAGCTCGTCTCTCCTCTTTGGGTCTCGAACCACCCGGAACCAGCATCGCAAGTCCCCTATGGTCTCACCACCACTCCAAAGGCCTCACCTGCTCAAGCTGTGCGTAGGTTGCTCCCAATTCCGCAAGACATGGGCACATCTAGCCACTAAAAGGCGGGAACCACCCGCGATCCCCCCTGTGTGGCGTCAAGCCTCTGCAGGGATCCCTGCTCACATTCACATCGCATCACCAGCCACTGCCCATCGCCGCCCTCCGATTGGCAGCCCGCTGCGACCTGGGCGCTTAATTCGACTCTCTGGATGGACGCCGACCGGCATGTCAGTCTGTCAATTTTGTCAATTTGGAGCCGTCCAGATTGAACCGGGTCGCGCGTGTTCCGCTCCGTAATGAAAATGTCTCTCCCCCGCTGCAAGAGACAGGGCCGAGATCCGTCCAGGAGCGTTGGCTCATCTGATGCCACCGTATCCGTATCTGAGACTATTGTCAATAACAACGCAACAAGAACGGCTATCAACTTGGCAGCATCCTCACGTCATCATACTCTGCATCAGTTCACGCCAGGCTCTCCTGGCCTTACTGCAGGAGGAACGCCTCACTGCTACCCTCCGTCTCCATTCTTCATCCTGCACTCCATCTATGAAGGGGGGGAGCAGATTCTCCGCCTGCCTGCATCAGCTTTGAACCAACATGCATTTGTGAGCAAAAGTGCTGCCCAAGAGCATTTCATAAATCAACGTTACTTTGTCACTACAAGTGCTTCGTATTTGGTTTGAACTTCCATCGTCAGATGAAAAGCCGTACACTAATGCCGGCACGGAGTACGCCGTAGTGCTGTTGGTAGCTGCTCGCACAAAATACGACAAACTCGCTGCGGCTCACAACCTTGCCCACGTAGAGATTTGATGTGCTCGGCAATGCAGACATCCCTGTGCCCTGTACTCCGTAAAACCCGTCACAATTTTCATGCTTGACGACCGTAACCGCCCCCAAGCGCGCCGTTGACAACCTGCAGCCCATCTCCCATCTCATGCCACAGCCATCACACTTGATCACGCTTTATTGATGTTGGGTGAAGGCCCTTTTTGGCAAAATATCGAAATGCTTCCTGTCCTCCAAGTTCTGTTAGCCGCTCTGTGAATCTCGCGCGGAGGGCGCTTGGGCATAGGTTATGCGGTATATCACAGTTCAATGATACTGTAGACCACCACTACAATGGCATTATCACAGCCAGCGGGTGCTATGTGCCAGTTAGATATAGTCCCAAATGCATCAGTGTACCTCGGTAGTCGCTAAGCCGCATGTCAGGATAAGTATGGAGTAGTGTGGTGTGGGTGAGGAACCGTCCCTCTCGCTTATGCACGGTTAAGTGCAATGAAACAGCGTTTGTGCAATCCCATACTCAAGATAGTCTACCCTACTCATTCTCCTCGAGGTCCTGTCTATATATTATACTATAGGCCACGTAAGACCCTATTCCTTATGTCATTCAAAGGTTTGATTTTCACGGGGAGGGGCTTCCGGTCCCATGATTCATTATGTAGTGTTCATGCCCTTTATACTTTGTAAACAAATCAAGATCCGTCTATAGTCCAGATATTACCCTCGCTGTATTAAGGCAAAATGAAAATAAACCTTGCATGCTGCTATGAAAATAACCCAAAAGTTTCCTACCAGATTGAGCTCACACGTCGTCTCACAATGTGTTGCGGAGCCTTTTCCACGCATTTTAATAAAGAAAATGTCTTCTCAAGACCATCAGGTAGTTCCAAATCCGGAATCAGTAACATGGCAGTCGGCGTCTTCGGGCCAGAATGGATGTTTAAAGCGGATTCCTCAGACCTTTCATTCTTGTTGCTCTTTTTCTCACTGCCCAAGCGTTCTTGTTCGGGTCTTGACGAGCCGGTCCGTCGGTGTGTAGAGCCATAAACGTCCCTCTGATTCTCAATATGTGACGTGCTGCGCCGGTTAGATCGTCTCCTAGAAGTCTTCGCCTCCGGTAAAGGCTGCGATCGGTTCCCCGACCGGCCTCTGACCCTAGAATTATCCTCACGTCTAGTCTCAGACGCGGGACGAGTTCCATGCACAGGACAGTTGGCAGAAGGGTATTCTTCAATGAGAGTAAACTGTGAAAGATCAACTGGTTCTTTTTGCGACAGCTGCGTGCTTCGTGAGCCGCGTCGTCTATCTTTCAGCTGTTTATGCGAAGAGCGTCGTCGGCCTCTCCCGACCTCCTCCGTGGCCGTTTGTGATGCTGTGTGGGATTGCAAAAGGTGAAATGGCAAGACAGCACTGCTCGAGTAGCTTCTTGCCAATTCCTCATTTTGACTCTGGCTGTACTTTCTCCGAAGCTGATTTTGCGAGGACTGGCGCGATATCGGTATTCCATATTCACTACCGCGCCGACTATTCCAATCAGACGATTGCCGCTGGCCATGAGCCTTGCTCTTAGATTTTGGTCTGTCTTGAAGGTCGACGCCATTTCCGACTTCAACGGTTCTAGGTCTCTCCTGATTTGATATATGTGACAATTCGGGGGGAGCCACCATTGAGACGGAAATTTGACGAACTCGGCCTGGCTGGTTGTTCCATACGGAGACATCAGATCGCAGGCTAAACCGCTTTTCGTCTTCCCTCATGTCCGGATAGAAAGCAACATAATCATCTTGATCTTTCCGTGAACCCCGGAATGCCTCTGGGGGCGCCGTCGTAGACTGTGTCGAAGACTTGAGTGTCGCCAAATGAGATACTGGTGACTCTGACTCTAGGTATCGTCGGAGCATATATTGGTCGGGCGGTATATCAAGATGCAAGGAATCAATATTTAGTTTGGGGCTTGATGCCCTCGGTGTATGAGCAGTCTGGGGTTCATTCGACTCGTGAATGACATGTTCCTTGCTATATCCCCGAGATTCATTGTTATATCGCTCGTCAGCATTTTTCATGGTGTCCGTATGCCACGCGTGCAAACCATCTTCATGTTCGCCAGTAGAAGGATGTAAAGGAGCATTCGATAGGTCCTCGTGGGTTCCCTTGAACGGATCTTGAGCATCCTTGGTTGGATGTAAGTCATTACCAAAACTCGTTTCCAGATCGGATGCAACATTGTTTTCAGATCGAATGGTCGGTTGGAGTGGCTGATACGCCAATCTTGCGTACGGCTCGGAGTCGGTATCAACAACTAGGAGGCCCGTTTCACCACGTCCCAATATGCCGTACACCCAGATTTCGCCGGACTGAATGCCAACCACGGCACTGGTGCCGGCATACGTCGCCTCGGCCTCCGTACCACAACGGTTCGCAAAGACAACAATGACCTCTTGGTTTGATTCCACGCGAATCAGCGGCTCAAGCCGCGACACCCAGTATAATAAGGTCATGCTATCAGGCTCTAGAGGGGTGCTCAGAAACTCTTGAGGTTCTTCGTTGGTGAGCCACGCCATAGAAACTATGACGAGTCGAGCGCCGCTGTCCAAGACATGTTGCCCAAACTCAAACTTGTTCCACGGCGCTTCGAACTTGTAAGGGCTGAGGCGCAAATTACCAAGTTAGCTGAGTGTCGTGAGAATATGAAGAGACACGGGGTGCCTGTTACTCACTTCAAATCCATGCAAATTCCCATGGCGGTACGGCCTAAGCCGGGAAGACGCCCCCCAAAGAACCCATGAGAACCCTCCAAAGCCCAGGTCTCATCAGTGTAGTAAAGGTGAGTCTTGCGATAGTTGGCGACAGTTTCGCCATCGCCGTTGACAGCAATGGCGGAGTTGTAATACTGGGGATCCGTAGGCCAGTTCAGCGTCGGGTCTACCTTTTCGGGGTAGCCAACAACGACAGTGCAGTCATGTTTGAGAGCTGTATTTCGAGCCCAAAGAGAGCTGATCCCCGAGCTGGATTCCTCGAGGTAGGGGGATATATGGGTCAGGGACTTGAAGTTGTAACCTGAAAGCCCGAGCAGCGAGTCAGCAGAAGCCATTACCCAGCACAGTACAGCACAGCACAGGTAGGCTTACCAGTAAAGGCCAGTTCCGGGAGCACCAAGAGGTCCAGGTCCAGGTCGTTTGGATCCGCCTGGTTGAGAACCGCATCCGCCCTGTTGAGGTTGTTTTCCACATCGGCAACATGCGGCGCAAACTGGAGGCACGCGATCCGCATCTTGGGAGCTTTTCAAAATACCGCCTCCAAAGCTCGCCTCCCCGACGCACCTCGCGATCAGATCAGACCAGCAGCTGCGCGATCCAGGTCCAGCGCCGCGGGCAAGGCCCGGCCTTTGCAACGGTTCTTTGTAAGCCTCAGTCTCACGACAGCGAGGGAGCGGCCGTCATTAACTCCGGAAGGGAACTCGTTGTTGGGCAAAGCACAGCACAGCACAGCAGCCAACAGCAGCCAACAGCAAAAACAACTGCTTTGGGCGTAGAACGCGAGCTCCTCCAAGCATCTAGAATGGAGCCTGGGAGCCCGAGAGTTTGGGTTTACACCGTACGAGTAGAGGGGGGAGGGTGGGGTAGCCGGTACATGTCACAGTTTTGAGTTCCCAGTTCCGCTACTACACCTCCAGTCCTTAGTGCTAGGTACTATTCAAGTTAAATAGTTCCAGGTTTGTCTCTTCCCAGCACCGCTAAAGGAGAATTGCTTTGCAAAAAAAGACAAACAGCTTCTCCTGAATACCTGCAGCCGCATGCATATTGCCAGGTACCTGTATCCAGGTGGATTAGTGCCTGTACTCGGTACCCAGTAGATACCTATAATTTCCTTAACGACGATATGTGTATATTGCTACCAACCCAAGGTAGTAGGCAACACAGCCTCCGTTGCGCAGAGTACCTCTTCATAGCATCATGGCTTCTCTCTTGGGGGAAAAGAGCTTGTCGTTGGATTTTGTTTCAGGTCCTGCAAGGGGTCTAGTTCACACACACCGGCTCGACCTGGAGCCATCAAGCGCTTTTGATTGGGTATTGACCTATTCCCACAGCACAGTCCACCAACGGCATCGCTCGGTTTGCCGCCCTCTTTGCCGCATGAGCAGGGCTGCATTATATGGGATGCTTTTGCTCCGTACTCTGTACCTACTCCATACAACGACTCCATATTTCGGTACCTACCTCTAGTACTCCAGGTGATAGCGTGATGCTTTGCATAACAGCGCCCCCCTATACGGATTCCGCCCAAAAGGATATTTGAACGTTAAATGAGGCGCTGGTAGATAGAATATTATAGTCGGGCTGTACAAGTGTTGTACCTATGCCCAACAACAGCTTTAATACTACACAGCCTTTATACAGTAACTTGTTACTTGAAACCATAGAATCCAACTACCGTTCTATAGATCTAACTGAAAAGCTTCCAGAGGAAATGGATAGAAAATACATAATTCCATTTCTGTGTTGGTTTCATCCATCTCTTTGTCCTAATCCAGTCATACAAGTCTTTCCACAAAACCGGTATCCTATTGTAGGGTAGGTAGCGGCAACATTGGAGGGTATTCAGACCCAAGTAAACTGAGAGAGCCATGTACATGGTGCAACACAAAGAGCTTTATAGCTGTATTAAGAGCCCAACTTCATTGGGTATCATCTTCCGATCCCTTCTCTATTTAAGATATATAAATTTCATTTGTATGGAACTCTTTTGTTCTCTTTTTAAGTGGCCAACTTCCTGTTGGAGGTAGGAAAGCCTTTTTGGCTAAATCAAATCGCTCTCCGACTTATTTTCGATGATTGGTCTCAAGGGTATATAGTAATGCTGATTGACCGCGGCCGAATTCAGTGCCTAGTACTTAAAATTTAAGCGAAGCGGCTTGATGGAAGCCAGAGGAAAAGAAAATCCCGAGGCTGTTATGAGTAATCAATCAATCCGGAGGATTGGGATCCAGTTTCCCCATACCCACCAATTTGTCAACCTTGGGGAGATCGGAAGTGAAATGCACGTATCTACCTATTGGGCCACCGAGCGTAACACATCCCCAGACTGCATCATGGCCTGGGACCCCCCAAAAATGTATTCAATTAACGATTGCCAAGGGGCCAATGAAATATCGTCGCCCACGCCACGGAGTGCAAAGGGAAACAGCTAGCCTCTTCCTGTCAGCTTAGACATTTGTTTCATTTATTTCCTGAATTCAGCTTTCATTTGAGCCCCGGAAGCCTGTGATGAGTCACGGAGAAATTAGCAGGAATGCGCAAAAACATGACGCTGCCGTGTCGCACAAGCAAGATCGAGGGTTTGAGATGCATGTGAGATGACGGCTAATGGAGATTGACGTCACTCCTCGGCAGGGTTTCGATGTGCCGCTTCATGAACACTCCCAAGGAATCTTGCTTCATAAATACTTGGATAGACATATCCCAGATCGCTGGAACGTGCATGTATTAACCAATCATATACATCTGTGTCTCCAAATTGTACTAGATCCAGCCAGCTTGGAAATAAAAAGCCACGAGAGCGATTACTAAAAGAAGAAGAGAATCAAATCGAGCCATTACAGCGCAGGTTAGCAAACTGGGGAACTGAGGCACTCCCTCGGACCCCCTCTGGCTAGCGCATTTACAGGCTATTATTAGCGGGAAGCAGCGCCGAAGGTAAATCCCTCTTCTCTGGGCTTACCTCTTCACCTTTAATAATACCCACCACCCAAATAGGTACTATCTGTATCTATCGCCAGTATCCCACTCTCTTTATCGTCACATCCTCTTACATCCTACCGTCCTTTCTCTTTTTCCTTACCGCACACGCGACCACAAATACCGACATCACGGCGCTTCGAAGACGAATCCAGCTCCCTCCCTCCTCTTCCTGCGACGTCCTTAGTCGTCCCGTATCGAACGGCCTGTCATGGTAGCCTCAGCGTCAGGCTTTGGGACTCTCCCGCGACCGAACGGTGCGCCGATGCCGCCTCCCGAATCGATATCGTCACCTCCCGGATATAAGTTTCCGCACCAGAACCTGAAGCGCCGCTTGACACGGCGTGATAGAATCCCTCTTGTTCTCGTTGCGTGCGGGAGCTTCTCGCCTGTGACGACTCTACGTAAGTTGGCGCTGGTGGAGACGGGTGGATATAATTCAATGGCACTCCCTAACGAGTCTGCAGATTTGCAAATGTTTGAATTGGCAGAGAAATATGTAAAACAGAACGACCCTGGTTTCGAAATCGTCGGTAATTACATGTCGCCCTGCTCAGACGCATATGAGAAAGCATCTTTAGCCCCGGCCTCCCATCGCATTCAAAGTAGGTTAACCTAGCTGGACTACGAGGGTCAAACTCCCGCTCACTGCTCTCTATAGTGTGCAGCCTAGCTGTTGATACAGACACGAAGGCTACTATCACAATTGACCCTTGGGAAACCGTACGCCTCGACGACTCAGGCAAGCCTCTTTATAGCCCGACGGTTGATGTCCTCCGTCACTTCGATCACGAGATCAATAACGTGCTTGGCGGCATTGAGACGCCTGACGGAAATTTTACAACAGCTCGAGTCATGCTGCTCATTGGCGCTGATCTGGCTGCTACAATGGCAGATCCCAAATTGTGGGATCCTTCTGATATTGATGTGCTGCTGGGTTACTACGGAGCCTTCGTTGTTGAAAGGTAACAGTGCTCTCTACGGTTCCAGATCATACACAAGAGGCTAATGTGTATATCGCTCATCTTAGGCCTTCCCAATGCAGGACCGAGGATGCAATAGCGCCTCTCAAGAAATATAACATGATTTGGGTAGTCCCAACGATAGTCAATGAAGTATCGGTAAGAAAGCACATGGATGTTTCAATCACCTTCACACGCTAATCAGACGACCAGTCCACCCGCGTCCGCGCTCAAATACAAAACGGAGAAAGAGTGGAAGACATTCCCGATTCGGTTTACAAATACATTAAATTGCATCATCTATATCAGAAAAAGCCCACAACTAATGGAAACCCTGTCGAGATCACCAATGGGAAGACTGATTAAAAGATAATCTTGTTGCATTTACATTACAAGCGTTGCATATCAGGTGTGCTTGATGACTTGCATTTTGCCATCATGTACAACAAAGTTCGGCTTCCCAAGAGCTTAGCAAGGCTCGCCATGATTTCATTTAGTACGTCTACCCTCTCTCCTATGTCCCTTGCTTGATGTTTACACAGAACTAATGTTTATCATAGGTGAGGGAGAAATAATAGTCGAAACTTCTCTAGCGTCTGATCCTGTCACAGTTTTAGTATTTGGAAGTTCGTGCGGTACAACACTACAAGTAGAGGGCTTTTGTGTAGTATAGAATATTATGTCTAGAGATACCAGGCTGTACATTTGGCTGAGCTTCGCAAGATCCTTTGCCGGTTATAAAGAAGGCCCAAAGTACGACATTTTACAGATATCGTTATCGAATAGAGCGAAGTGGATTCAACTCCAGCCATATTGCGAATACTCTACATCATCCTAGTATCCTAGCGTGCAGGCGATTCTTAGCAAGTATGTGAGCGAATGCGCCCGTTGCTTGCTTTGGACTAGATTATTGATCAATTGGGTAAACACAAGAGGTCGTACTCCGTAGAGAGTACCCGGTATAGAGAAAAAGAGTACGAAGTACTCTAATACGTACATAGTACTTTAGGTAGGAATCGGCCCGACATCACCCATCACCAGTGTTCCAATCTCTTGCTCTCACAACACAACACAACAAGCACGGGTCAACGTCAAACGGATGAGTATTCATCACATTAAACTAAATTTGTGACTAACATCATGGCCTAGAGGAGAATCACACGAAGTGCCTCTTTCATACAACTGCTCCGCAGAGCAATACCCAAATGCGTAATCCAATACTACCCTGGCATGGCAAGATTCCACCAGAAACAAGTTCATGTAAGAGCTCAAAGGCCTTCACAAAGCCGCCATCGCGGCTATCGGATGGCTCCTAGCGCGAGGTGACAAGCGACCAGGCCGAGGACGAACAAGAGGAGACGCAAGGGTTCGTCAAGAGAAGCACGTCAGCAGCAAGCAGGACTTTTTCTTCGTGGGGGCCGCTAAACTCTTCGCATCTCGTCTAAACCGCTCACCCTAGCCGAGGAGGAATGATTGGAAGTCATGGTCAGGCAGGGTTTTAACAGAGTTTCTCCCTTCTCTGCTAGCTCAGGTTCAATTGTCCACGTCCTCCCGGTGATTGTGCCCAGAACAAGGTTCCATCATTCCGCAGGTGGAGCTGCGCGGAAGACAACTACGCTGGGCCAATTGCGAACTCCTCCGCAGCGTTGCACTCTATATCCACAGTTGCGCGTCTGTCACCCCGGCCAGGCTCCAGATGTCGACAGTGGCGATAATGCTGAGCAGGGGAGAGAAGAGGAGGGGAAGAAGAGAGAGGGCCAAGAAACGGAAGGTGGACAAAGGTCGCAATCGAGCCGTCAACATCCGCCGGAAAACAAAATGACCAAGCAGAGCAATATAAAATGTTTGAGTGAGTGGGTTTCTCTCAGACAGGGAATCGACCGTGGCACAGCCAGCCTCTCACGCAGCTATTCCGCTTCAACGACATTGTCGACATTAACTGCTCGCTGGACCGCAGTTGGGAGGGTTGCATTTGCGCGGGTCGCGAGAAGGGCGCCTGGCCACTCAGGCTTCTATCGCTTGGCCTCTGGAGCGGATTGGCGTGGTCATCCGCCAGCCAGCCTTGGTCGGCCCCTCGAGCCACTCGACCGCTGCCGTTGCCATCTTGACGTTCCACAGCTTCTAGCCGTCTGGAGCTGCTGCCAGTCGAACGGCTCCATCTCCGCGGCACGGGCTGCGCATCTTGTGCATCTTACGCATCTTGCCCGCGCGTCTATGCTGCTGCTGATTGGGCCGCCCGCCAATACGAGCCGGAGTCTGTGGCGTCTACAGGCGCCATTCAGCCCGCCTGCCTGTCCCTCTCGGCCGGGGGAGAGCCTCGCTCAGCCGGCCTCGATCAGACCTTTGTTTCTTCCCTATACCAGCTAGGCATAGGACTCTGTACCGCGGTGCGTCCCACTCGCACCAAAAATCTTGTCAGAGTCATTCATGTCCTGCCCTGCCAAAGACATGCTCGCCACCTGTTTGGATGGACGTCCCCGGCAGCCCTATGTGGTAACGAAAACAAAAGCGTCGTGGGCTGAGATGCTTTCAGGTCGGAACGTCGACGAATAGCATGGCCAGACGGCAGATGGGACAGCACAGACGCAGCCCAAACCTCTGATGCTTACCCCCCTCCCACTTGGCATCCATCTTCCTTCTGATATGCCTTGTTCCCTCGGTGTCAAAAAGTCTGATCGGATGCGCGCATGTGTCTGCCGCCTGCTGGCACCACCATGAGGGTAGCATCCATCGCCAGCCAGGTCCGCAATGTAGCCACTTGTACGTAGGCCCTGCTAGGGTTCTTGCAGCAGGGACCCATCTAATATGCATCCCATCTGTATGCCAGAACCAACACGCCGTTGTCTTGATGCCCTAATGGGGATGAGTGTTTATACAATCTGAAGTGGCGTTCCCCGTTGCTGCTACTGCCATATAACTATTGCCGGCCCTTCCCACCGGCCGCCTCTTGGGAGATTTGTTTCTCGCTAGCCACTCTCTTGCTCGGTTGCCTGTCTTGATAGGGTTGCTCAGCTCAACTACATCGATCTTTCTGTCAGTATCACCATCTCACGAGAGGTGTGATTGATACTTGCAGTAGGTCGATACAACCCTACAGTGGGCAGGCCATCTTGGTGATAAGACTTCTGATAGAATCCCCAACACACTTTATACATTTCCTCACCTACTACTATCCGCGCCATTCATATACGGGGCCCCAACATGATCTCTTCAATACATCTCCCTCTTCTCGTTCTAGCCGTCCCCCAGGCTGCTCAGGCTCTCGCAATCACCTCAAGAGACACTGCCAATGTCACAGAGTCCGGTGCCGGCCAAGGCTCCTCGTCTTCATCTCAAAGCCTCCCCCTATCCGCCATCATCGGCATCATCGTTGGAGTCATTGCCATCTTCGCACTTGCCACTTGCCTCTTCATCATCTACTTTGCTCGACAGAAGAGCTCTCCCTTCTTTGAACAACGATACTACTATAGAGAAGAGTTTAACTCTCCTAAAACGTTGGTTGAGCCATGCGGCTACATGACCAATCAGCTTCACTACAGCCCCAGCATCCATGGCGCTGCTAAAGAAGGAGCTGACGAGACCAACGGCGAATACTACAATCGCATGGGCAAGACTTCTCGCTTTAGCCACATACACCTCACCCATGATCCGAGATCTGCCATCCATGGCCCTGATAATGCCATGCCTGCTCATCACGCCTATGACCCCAACACCGTCTCCAAAAGAGACAGTAAAACGGGCTCTGATCGATCTCTGTCGCCTCCTCGGCCTACACACAAACTCAGGCCCAGCACGCCCGATTCATTCATCATCCAAGCCTACAAGTCCGTCGTGGAAGATGCTTCCCGGCAATCCCAGCTGCAATCAGCCCCTACACCAGGGCAGACTGCATTCCCATCCCCATCTGAACCAACCTCTTCACCAACATTGGTGAGATCTTCATCTCGCTGGAGCTCCAGGCTCTCTTCACTCTCTCTACCCAAAATACACATTCCCAAGAGAAACGTTCCCCCAAGTCTTACCCTCCATCCCATCTCACTGGCCAAGAACGCTGGAGACCGCGAGCTGCGCATCTCTCCTCCTCTCATGGACGAGCCTCGATTCCCTGATAGGCCTCTGGGCGCAGGAATCGTCGTCTACGACCGGAATCGTCCACCCACTCCCCAAAACAGCAACAAGTATGCTGCTTATGAGGAGGTCCCACTACCTAGTGGGAAGAGCGTCCTGTACGGAATGTGAATAGGGCATGTTGAGGATAACAGGGATTACCTTCCTTTGTTTCTCTTTCTTTTCCTTTGTCTTCTCTTTTTCTTTCAACGTTATGTATATATGGGTGGCTAAGCGATGTATAATTCTTGGATGTTTGTCCAAGATGCTATTGGATCTGGCTTGGTGGCTTTGTCTGTTAAAACGGCGTTGGATTCGGGCGGTATTCAGCCATTAGGGAAATGGTCGTCGATCTTTTATACCCCAGGGATATCTACCTAGGCGTCCTGGTTAGAATTATATGAGTTCATCTACAAAACATATATTCAATTTAAATATTCCCAGCCATTATTGTCACTCCACGAGGATCTTATACCAGTACTAGCATTTCACGGTATACAGAAGATGTCAACGAACTTTGTGACAAGACATAATATATGTGATTAGGTATTAAGGCATAACAATTCGGCCGTTCAGCATGTCTTCTATTAAAGATTCGTACTATTGGTATTAGCCCAGGCGATGCCCAGGTCCTCTTGTCCGCCACGAGTCGGGTAATGGTCCACGAGATGCACCGCTACTTTGAGCGGACGTTGCACCGGGTACTCTGGCGCCAGCTGGTCGTTGTGGTGCTGGTGTAGCCCCATTGACCAACGAGGTAATGAACGCGGGAGTTTGAAGCCAGTTTCGGCCCCCACCAATCTCGGGCCAGATCTTGGTCAAGAACAAATACAGATGCGCGGCAGCCAACCCATGAAGCTGCATTAATACGATAGAAATACCTCCAGGGAAGAAAAGGTTAATCGCCATCATGGCAAAGGGCACAAGCTGGGACGGGATGCTAATGAACATGTAGTTCGTAGTCTGGCCTCGCTGCTCCTGAGTTACAGTATACGCCATGGCGAGGAGGAGCGCTTGCGTCAGGAATGGGAATGCGAAACCTGACAGGTGGCTGAGTATCTGAAGCTTGGGTCAGCCTCAATCACAAGCCGGGATGATTCAAGAGAAAGATGACAGAGAGACAAGACAAGCACAAGGGTCATCAAGATGAAGAAATGTAGGGAGCATATAAAACCACTCGAGTGAATAGCAACCACACGAGCCATCCATTACGACATCCCACCATGCCCACACCGCAAGCCGATCCTTATGCGAATGAGTGGATCGACTCGAAGTGCAGGGGTAATCTTCCTCAATTCCAGGAACCGTGATAGCAGTAGAGGCATCGCACTATCCGGGCAGATATTTGAGGAGTTTTCATAGGGGTACATGAGAGAGCACAGAAGAGTTTGAACTAAAAGACCTACCAGAATTGTTCCGCTTATAAAAGTCAAGTACCAAACAAGATCTTCTCGTCTAGACAATCGCGGATGACCTCTCTCCAGCTGACTCATGTACATGTACATGTGGAAAGTGTCAAAGAGGATTCCCAGGTTTGGGAACGTGATCAAGAAACATGTTACAGGGCGCCATATTTGCGGGGGAATCCGCAACAAATGGTAAATGTCATAGTAGAAGAGATCCCCCGCGAGGATTCCCGTGTGTACAGCGACAGATAAACCAAAGGTGACAGTCGCAACAGTTCTAAAAAGGCCAAGTTAGTATACAGCTCTGTGAGTAGATGAATATGGAAAGAGGAAAATCCTTACCTAGCAATTGGTGGCGCTCGCCAGTATGCATCCGTAGAAAGTTCTGCCATTGTGTGCAACTTTGCTCAACAAAGGGCTGAAAACCTCAAGTGCAGACGCAAGAAAAAAAGAAGGTACAAACACCAGAGCGCGCAGAAATTTATGAACAGCAAAGCACAGACGCGGCAGCACCAGGCAACAATGGAAGCGTAATCATTGCTGGATTTGCTGTGTCAAAATCTTTTTTGGCTGCTGTGGTAGAACAAAAAGAAATTGTGTCCAAAAGTCTTTGCTTCGGCTTTTGTCATCAGAGCTTTGACCTCATCTGTTTAAGTGCATATATGGCTTACAACGGTGTGTACCTGCAGGATGTACCCCACTGCTGAAAAAAATTGCAGTGGTTCGCGTGCTGGAAAATTCATATCAGGTACCTGAGTCAATTCCCACGCACTCAACAGAATAGCATTGAGCGTTCAATAACATTGGACTCTTGCTATCTGCGGCGAAAATAGTTCCTTCATTCGTTCTGGACTGTAAACTACACTGTATTGATATCTCGAGAATGCACATGTACTCTGGGCGTCGATGTATACAAGCAACGTTAAGCCTTAGAGTACTCAAATGTTATAGATATTTATTGGCACTGAGAAAGGCTTCAGGTACCGCTGCCTACTAGGTGGTAATAGTAATTTACGACAGCATACGTCTACATCATCACCACGTATCATAGATAAGAGCAAAAGCCGCCAGCTATGAACTACTAGGTAGTACACCAAAGTGAAAAAGAGATAGAGTCTTATTCTTCTTAGACTTAGTGAACAGTGTGCTTAGGAATTCTCGTACGAGGCAAGACGACATATGTGGGGAAGTTCACAAAACAGCTACCCTGAAGCTTTTTTACGGTTATTATGACGTACAATATTTTCTCGGACGGTCGGCTTTCCTAGATCTCACGCCGTTGATTTCGATGTGAATTTGGCCCTGTTCTAAAGCGCATCTGCATATCCATAGCCCTTCGAATATTAAAGATCGGGTGTTTTCTACCCTTCCCCCTCCACATTATTTCACAGCTTAGGCTTTGAGACCTAAAACGCCATTCAATTGTCTCATCCCATACCACACCTCGACGATGGTCTCTCCCCATGATCCTCTAAAGAGCGATGAGGCACAAGATGCCGGATGGGAAGCCGGCAAGGGAGGACTCATTGGAGCGGCCAAATGGGGAGTTGGAGCAGCAATCTTGGGAGGCGCGGCCTACTTTTGGTCACCAGTCTACCGCAAAACAACCATTCAGTTTAAAGTGTAGGCATCTCAAACCAGCAACTTCACCCACTAGCCCGGACGTGTGAGCTCATGCATCAAGTAGTTATGTCCAAATGTCAGCCATGGTCTTGGGAGGCATGATTGAAGCAGACCAGCGCCTGAGACAATATGAAGCCCAGATGAGAGCCCAAAGAAGGTGGCTTAGAGAGAAAGCAAAGTGGGACAGGTACGAGCAAGAAGTTGCACAAAACAGTGGAAAATAAAAGAGGAACGGCCTCATCATGTCGAATTCCTCAAGAGCTCATGCTTGATCATGTACATAGCATCATATGATGATACCCAAATACCTCACATTGTATAGCATCTCCCCAACTCCAACGCCCAATAAAATAAAAAGCACAATCGCTACCTGTATTCCGTTGGTGATGACATTGTCTTCTATCCTATTTTGACACCGGCTTAAATCTCTTGGGATCCATATTGAGCTTGCACAGACGGGCGACGCATCCGGATAGCTGAAGCAGTGTTTGAACGCCCTCTAGAATCTTCATGTGAGTGAAACCAATCTCCTTGATAAACTCCAGCTTTGAATGTTCACTAAGCGTCGGCATCGTTTTTGTGACCTTGAACATTGTACTGATGATATCGTGGCTCGAGTATCCCAAATCCCACAGCTCCCGGAGAGTGTCTAGAGCTGAATCGACGTTCCCCTCATAACAGGCTTTCAGCATGGCCTGCACTTTGATTGGGTGCGGTGAATCAACCACCTTGAAGACGTTGTCTCCCGAGACGAATCCAAAACCAGCCCAAGTTGACTGCAGGTTGTTGATGGCCTGTCGCATATCTCCCTCTGCACTGAACACCAGGGCAGCTAAGCCATCATCGCTGTATTCAACCTTCTCCGCCTCGATAATTTGCATCAATCGCTTAACGACTTGTTCATCTGTTAACTTGGCGTATCGAAGGATTGCGCATCGTGACTGTAGCGGCTCAATGATTTTGTTAGACTGATTGCACGCGAATGCGAATCTAGTGGTGTTGGAGTAAATCTCCATGGTTCTTCGGAGAGCTTGCTGGGCACCAGAGGTCATGCTGTCGGCTTCGTCGAGGATAACTAGCTTGTGTCTACCAACAGGCAAGGTAACCTTTTTCTGCGCAAACCCCTTGATCCGATTTCGAACGACGTCAATACCTGCAAACAGTGGGTTAGTAGGGTGAGGTAGCCTTCGTATGAAGCTTGGGAAACCATACCTCGTTCATCACTGGCATTGAGTTCAAGAACAGCCTCTTTGTATGATTCTCCCAGTAATTGGCGGGCGAGGCAGAGAACACTGGTTGTCTTTCCAATGCCAGGCATACCGGATATAATGACATGGGGCATATTTCCTTCTTTCGCTATAATCTTTAACCGCTCAATAGTCTCTGTGTTGCCGACGACATCGTCCAAGAATACCGGGCGATATTTTTCAACCCTGAAAACGCTCCCGTTAATACTTTGCAAGAAGCGACTGCTGGCCGCCTGGAGGGGTTGCTTTTCTGACATACCATGGTAGCTCATAAGTAGGCGACCCATTGGATGACGCTGCGAGAACTGCCTTTGATGTGGCATTCGAGGACTCGCCTTTTTCTTCTGGCTTTGCGGCGGGCATTTTTGCTTGAGGCCTTGGGGATGATGAACCAAATCACTTTACGCGATCTGGAGGACGCGTCGAGATCGCTAGAGTCACTAAAGTACTGCTGTTACTTTAGTGGGAACCAGCCTAGAGTACAAAGGTACATTGTGGACGACCTAGAAGAAGTGGTCCGTGCACACCCGCCACTATCCTGCAGATAGCGCTGCAAATCTTATCTATCCAACTTTTTTTTGGACTCGGTTCATCTATCGCCATATCACAGCTATCTGCACGGAGCACAACGACCAAGCTCTCTGGCAGCCATATTGTCACATATAATACCATTTGAACTGAATTTTAAGGAATTTCGAAGAATTGGAAACCTCGAAAATCAGCCACATAGTCCCAACGGCTCCAGCAGCGCAACTATGGGTGTCGCGAAGAAGACGAGAAAGTTCGGACAGGTTTGTTCTCAGCCACGGAAGAGAGTTATCGCATCTGCCGGCAAATACTGACTTTAGAATCTAGGTCAAACGAGTCATTGGACTCAAAGACACCCGACTCAAAGAGAACCGATTGAAAGAGGAGCTCAAGCAGAAGGAGAAAGAGGCCAAGAGGACAGTTGGAGGCGAACTCGTCAAAGAGGCTCCCCAGATGCCGAGCAATATGTTTTTCCTCCACAACGAGGCGCTTGTTCCCCCCTATAACGTTTTGTAAGATTCAACGAATTTGCATGGATTTCTTAATACTAATGCAGACAGGGTTGATACCAACTTTCTAAGTCATACTGTCCAGAGAAAGCTGTCATTACTGGATTCCATGATGGACTGCCTCTATGCGAAATGCAACCCTATCATCACTTCATGCGTCATGGCCGAGCTCGAAAAACTGGGAACAAAATATAGGTTGGCATTGAGGATAGCCAGAGACGAGAGATGGCAACGGATAGAGTGTGATCACAAAGGCACCTATGCAGACGACTGTCTTGTGGATCGGGTCACCAAGAATAGGATATATATCGTGGGGACCAACGACAAGGCTCTGAAGCTGAGGTTACGAAAGATTCCCGGTGTTCCGATTATGAGTGTCGCGAGGGGCAAATATGTAATAGAGAGGCTACCGGGAGCGTTGCCTACATGACGGAAATACGGGTTCACATCTTCATTTTGTTTACTCATGTTCAACTCTTTTTTATCGGTTTTACAGTCGCGCAACTCGCGACTGGAGTTAGCGGAAGTCCGGACATACTTAGAACCATTCCGCTTAGGTAATAAACTTGGCAGGCCTTGCGTCACAAGTTCCGTAGTCAATATTCTAGACCTCAAGGTGACAGCGACACTGTAAATAGACTTCATAACAGTCAGCCATTGTGTCTTTTGGCGTGCGACTAGCTGTGTTATGCATATATAGGAAACCGTTGTGGCGTGTGAGATTTTCAGAGACAGAGAGGCTCTGATGCTTTCGGCTCGTCAGCGCGGCTAATACCATCGCCACTTCTTGAGACTATAAAAACCAGCAAGGCTGACAAACAGCGCACACAGCAAATACGCCGGATGTGATGCGAAAATGGATTTGGATTTGAACTCTAAGAATGCGGCATCTATCGCGAAGAAGCGCACGCGAATTCTACTCTCATGTGCGCCATGCCGAAACTCAAAGCTGAAGTGTGACCGTGAACAACCATGTGGGCAGTGCGCGAAGAAGGGTCGGCTTGACCTGTGCGTTTATGCGCCAAAGCCGGAGAAGAAGCGGCCGGCTGCCAAGGGCATGGCAGCGCGACTCAAGAGGCTTGAGGGGATGGTGCGAGGCATGATGGATGATGAAGGCAATCTTAAGCCTCAGACTCAAGATGCGGGTGATGGGGGTGCGCCGCAGCTGAAGGGACAAGTTGTTCACGGAGACCGTGCGACAACGTATGTGGGCGCTACTCATTGCTTAGCGATGCTTGAGGATGTAAGTACCTATTGAAATGAAATGAAATGAGGACTATAAGCGATTGGTGTGCTTAGATAATGAGACTGACTGCGATGCAGATCGAAGACATCAAGGCTTACTTTGATGATCCTGGCGACTCGGAAGATGACGCACTGCCAGGCGAAGAGCTGGAAGGACCGGAACTGCTACTTTACTCTAGAGGAGCACCAAGCAACCGAGAAGAGCTTCTTGCTCAACTGCCCGAAAGACACGTAGCAGACAGGCTAGTTACACGTTACTTTTCATCTAAAAGTCCATCTCAACGTCAGTACACTGTTTCAACTTCGCTCCAGCCAGTTTCACGGGATTTTTAGCTTAGGACTGACTTGTGAGATATAGACGTCATTCACCGGCCGTCATTCACAAAAGCAGTAAGTTGATAGAGAGCCCTCCCACATTAGGATGATTTCCGTTTCTAACACAGACGTGATCAAGTACGTACAATTTTGGCAAAACCCCAACGAAGCTCCTCTCCATTGGATAGCCCTCCTGTTCATGGTACTTACATTGGGTGTGTTTTTCAATAACTTTTCCGCCCCCGATGAGGTTGAGAGTGATTCTCCAGTATCTGTCAAGGATAGGATCAAGCAATACCGCTCATGTGCGGGATGGGCGTTAATATGGGGTAAATATTCGCAGCCAACACCCATAACGATCCCCGCGTTCATACTCTATGTCGAGGCCGACTTTATTCTTAACCGAGCGGCGCAGATGAATTGCTACATCTTATCAGGAGTGTGTGTGCGGTTAATGCTTAAGATGGGATTCCATCGAGATCCTTCTCACCTGGCCAACATCTCCCCCTTTGAAGGCGAGATGCGGCGGCGACAGTGGAATATGGCTGCCCAAATCGATCTCCTTGTCTCTTTTCATATGGGGCTGCCGAGCATGCTCAGCGGAATTGAGACTGATACAGAGTTGCCTCGAAACCTGGAAGACGACGACTTTGACGAGAAATGCAAGGAGTTGCCGCCGCCACGGCCGGACACAGTTTACACATTTATGACTTATGCTATTCACAAGTCCAGACTGCTCCGGGTGTTTAGGAAAATAGCACAGCAAGCTCACTCGCTAACGCCCCCGAGCTACAGTGAGGTGCTGAAGCTGGATAACCTCTTGACCGAAACTTGGAACAGTGTCCCGTCGTTTATGCACGTGCGGCCGTTGGAGGAGTGTGTCGGCGAGGAACCCCACCAAATCATTCAACGATATGGACTTGCGTCTCTATATCACAAGAGCCGCTGCGTCCTTCATCGGCGCTATCTGGCGGAAGCAGTGCCAAAACCTGAACACGACTACTCGCGGAATCAATGTTTGGAAGCTGCTACGGCGCTATTAGACTTTCAGTATGCTTCTTGGCTAGGGTGCCAGCCTGGAAACGTCCTAGGTCGCTCGGGTTGGTTTATGAGCTCCCTTGCCGTGCATGATTTTATGCTGGCTGCCATGATCCTATATCTCATCATCCAGAATGAAAGCTATTCAGAAGATGGCAGCGGATTCGGCGCGTCGGGCAAACAAAAGGAGTCACCGACCAAGGAAGAGCTGATTGGCATGATCAGACGATCACATGATATCAGCTGTCGAGTCTTCAACAAACTGACAGATCTGAGGAAGACGGCGGATACATTGGCCGTCATGCTCGCTAAACTCGGAAGGCCGGTGGACAGAAGCTCGCCAGCGTCTTCTAGTACACCATACCCGGCTTCTGGCATGGACTCATCCCGGTCAGCTTCCAGCCATGTAGTGTCGTCTCTTGAGGCCGTCGGATATGCATCCGATCATCCCACCAACAGTGGATTAGAAGGTTTGTGTCAATCCTACTCGAGACGAAGTGAAGAATGGTTACTAAGAAATAACTACAGAGTCAGGTTCAAGCTCTGGACCGACGCCATTCTCTCAGTGCCGAGCAGCTAGCACTGCGGCCGATGCGGGAGCCATGCCCAGCAACGGCCATGTTAGTGCGCCAATGACAAATAACCTTAACCAGTTTGACATGTCTTGGATGCTGTCTGTGGATAATGTAGATTGGGTAAGCCTGTTCCCCTCCCCTGAGCGCGATTCTTATTTTTCTTTGTATGAATATGGATAGCCCGGTTAAGCTGACTCTTGGCACTAGAGGCACCTTGATGCTTCCCTCGCCCAGAATGTGACGGACGGATCGGGTTCTAGCACGGCTCAGTCGTGGATGGAGAGACTGCCGCTGGATGATGTAGATATGATGACTGCTGACCTTTGGAGTATGCCCCCCGGAGGCAATGGCCAATGAATGTTAGCTTTGAAAATAAAAGGTACATAATAATGGCCTGTTGACTGCCACGATCAAACCAAGGGGGTCGGCTATTACCTGTTTCTTCTAACAGGGGTGACATGTTTTGATTTACTATTACTAATGGAGGCACAACCCGATGCTTGCGTTTTGAAGTCTAATTAGGTTAAGTCCCAGTGACAATGAATCATTACAGCAATTGTTGTAGCACTCTCATCACAAAAAATGCTACTAGCTTGATCCTTTTCAATATGCATCATATCTTGACTCATGGGGGGGACTGTGATGGATGGCTGCTAATACACGCGCGCGGGCAAATATGTAAGTCAATGTGCCGGTTTCTCCACAAGCTGGCCATCCATTGGGATAACATGAAACGGGAAATGCCACTTGGGATGCTACGCCAATAAGAGATGGAGGGCTTTTTTCAAATATCCGTTGATAGCACCGTACCATTAGATGGGAGAGGGGGGAAACGACGGGGGGGTGTGGCAAGCCCGGAGGAAAACGAACGAATTTTGGGGTAAGAGGGAATAAAAAAAAAGGTCGACTTGGTGGTCGTAGTATATGACAAGGAATGGGCGTTTGCAGCGAGCAATGGAAAATGCTACATACTACGGTTTGCGGCGATCCGCAACATCCTAGCTCTTCGGCATCCGGCTCGTCGC
>PXNZ01000804.1:0-13631 GCA_003012085.1 Trichoderma brevicompactum
CTTATATACACCCAGCATATATTTGAAATATATACAAAACTCAAGAGCTGTTAATTATTCACCATGCTGTTAAAGTGATAGATACTGCATAAGACGCATAATTACGTATATAACAGAGCATATCATATTGTAGTCTCAGTGTTTCAAACCTTGGCTTTTATGATGTCAAAGCCAATATTGGTGTCTCCTTGGAATTCATTCTCAGCTACACGATGTGATAATATCCCCAAGCGCTCCAATAATCCTGAATCTGTCAGTTTGTGGCCTGCAAATCGTGGCCTAAACCCAGCATCCTCAATCAATTTCCGGACTGTGTCTGTAGAAGTTGAATTACCGCCAATGAATATGACAGGTGGCACATGACCTAATGTCCATTTTGAGGCATTAAGTAGGGTTGCTGGCAGGGTATTGAATGCTTTAAAAACAATTGCCTCTGGAAATGCCCTCTGGACCTCCTCTGCCGTAGACGTTCTTTGCATATACTCTATATCATGGTAATGATTAAAGTTCTCATCCACGTTGAGGGGGTTCATTGTGTCAATCACAATCTTTGCCGCTAGTGTCACTCCAAAGCTTTGAAGCTCTTTCAGAATATTGCTAAGTCGTGGGAAATATATTGACAAGACTATGACGTCGCCAAATTTGGCGGCATCGATGAGTGAACCGTATTTAAACTGAGCCAATTCAGACACAGTTAGCCCGCAGTCTGAGCCAAGTGATTGAATGCGTGATTGGAGTTGTTCCGGAGCTGTGTCTTTGCTTAGCATGATGTCGTGGCCATGTCGAATCCAAGACATTGCTAGATTTTGGCCAATATTGCCAGCGTTAACGATGCCAATTCTCATCTTTTGATGTTGTTATTTGATATAGTTAGAAAAGGGAATAACGTAAATACCATTTCTATTTGATTAAACAGGTTATCGTGTTGGTATTTATAAAATGTTAGGTATATCCGCAACCGGTATATGACAAATTAGCAACGCTTCCATGGAAGCTCTCTGTCAGCTCCTTTGTAACCCACCAGGTGGCATTTGCTTTCAGCTTCGTCCCACAATATGTATCAAAACTTTCATTCGCCCTCACATCTGCCCTGGCTTAGCAAATGACCAGAGTTTCCTTTGAACCACTGCCCAATACACCGTCATTGCGCAGCATACTAACGTCCCGCTTGTTAACAAATACCTATTGCGCTAAACCCTCATCAGTTGCCTATACTATCTCTGCCTTCTAGCTCAAATGCCCACCGCTGCCATTCTCCCCCTCCCTGTTTACATCCCGCTTATAATCTCTCATCTGATCAATAGCTTTTCATCTCACCCTCTTAGCCTCCCTGACTCATTCCTACCAAGGGCGCAATTATTGAAGCAAAGAGAACGCAATGTGCGACTTGAATTAATGGAATCTTTTAGACTTGGGCAAGGAGGTGAAGCTGAATTAATCAGGGCCCGTCGCGTCCAGACGGCATCCCTACGAGCCTAGTTAATATGCAGGTATCATAAAGAATGTAGACACTAATACAATACGTATTTAGTTGTGCCAACGTATATAGTCCACTTCACGAAGTAGGGCAACCGAAGGTGATGAATGTAATACTTTAATACGAAATGCCTATCTGCGAGTTGTGGGGAATTTTTAGAACATAATAGGGACCTTGATAGGCTCTCTATTTGGAGATAAAATACAGTTGCTGCCTTGAATATTATTTTCATGACAGAAAAATACAATGAAGTCGTGTTTGAGCGTTCAGGTGCGAGAGAATGAATTGAATCTAATGTTTTGTGTTAAATGCCGTGAACAGGGTAGCACTTTCTCCTCTGCGAAAAACTAAAGTACAGAAGGCAGTCCTGATCTTCTCTCAGCCTCCGAATAATGACTTGGTCTTATGAAACCTTGATAATTAGTCTCTCAAAGTACAGATATACTCATATTATTTCAGCTATGACAAGTTTTAGTTAGGGGTCTTACTGTCTTGGCATAGCCTATAAGCTCCGCGGAACTGGTGGATTACCAATCTCAAGGTATTGCAAGCTCAAGTTAAAGTTGACGTGTGGGGTTTCGGTGGTTGATGACACCATTTTCTGAATTAATTGAAAGATTCATAATATGACATCTAGTGGATATTACGCCAAATTAAGACTACAATATATAATAGCTGCTTGCGACATACTAAATGAAGCATTAATACACCCTGAAAATCTCTGGAATTGCTGACTGCTTGCAGGTCATTCTTTCATTCGAATCTCGTCTTCTGCTCTGTATGCATTAAACACACCTGAGAGTAAGTTAACATAATGCCAGCGCTCCCTTGTATTATAGTAGTTGTCGGAGCCACTGGCAATCAAGGCGGCGGTGTAGTTCGCGCACTTCTGGGGTCTATGACAGTACAGGAAAGCCCATGGTTCGTAAGAGCCATCACGCGAGACCCAAATTCGGCGAAAGCAAAGAGTTTTCTAGCCGAAAACCAGACCACCGATAACCGCCTTAGCTTAGTCGCCGGGCACGTATATGACAAGAGCTCTCTCCAAGATGCCTTCACCGGCGCTTACGGAGTCTTCGGTATCACCTCCGAGTTTTACCCCGGGAGAATCCTGGAGAAAGAAGAAGACATGCAGCATGAAGTTGAGGCAGGACGCAACATGATCCTGGCAGCCAAGGAATGTAATGTCAAGCACTTCATTTTCAGTAGTTTGCCTGATATGATCACAGTAACAGGAGGGCGGTTTCGGAACATTCACCACATGAACAACAAGCAAGTGATAGAACAGATTGCAAGAGAGAATCTAGAAGCATTTACTTCTCTTATTCCTGGTGTGTTTCCTGGAAATGACATGTGGTATAATTTATATAACATTATATATTGATGCGTGTAGGATTCTTTTATAGCAACCTAAGGCGGCCTCAGTATTGCCGACGGCGATGTAAGCATACATGCTCGTTAAGATCTTACGATGTGACTTAAATTGACTGAATTCTCTTTTTAACAGCAGATGGAGTGGTTCAGTTTTGTACTCCTATTCCAGGTCGCCAGGTTGCGCAATGGACCGACGCTTCCCATGATGATGGCCTTTTTGCAGCGAGTAAGTCATGGATGCCGCTATTACTAGCATAGCTTCAACCAAAAGCCAATGGAAAGTAACTGACAAATTTCTACTTTCGTGGAGAGATATTCTGCATGAGTATCGAAAAGACCCGCGGAAAAACGTACCTCATAATGAGCCCTCGAATCACCGCCTTCGATATGGCCAAGACATTTACGCAAGTTACAGGCCAGCCCGCAATTCACGACCCGATTTCTGCCGAGGAATTCGGGGAGTTAGCAGTTCCCTTTATTGGACCAGCATTCAAGGAGGATGCCAAGCAGATGATGGAATGGGCCGCTGTGATGCCAGCGAACCAAATCTGCTACGGCGCCATGGACACTTACGATGATGATTCCTTCAAGACTCTGGGCTTAAAAGCTAGCTCTTTTGAGCAATGGCTTCGTCGCAGTGGGTGGATAGGCTTAGTGCTTTAGTAGAAAATTCTTCGACAGGCTAAGCGGCTAGCGCTTTGAGAGGTAACTCTTGCATCCTTACCACATTCATGACTGAGACAACTACAAATGTAGTAGTTATATTAGTACGAGCCACAGATAAGCTCTAATTAGGCCACGGAGCGGCGAGCGCTTTACGTTTCATACAGAATAAGTAGTGGGATCCTCGTGATGTTTCAATATGAAGTGATTGATGAAGATTACTCATCATGATCCGCAAGCTAGTGAAACTCTGTAGTTGACATTGCAAATATAGCCCCAGAATATCCTTTAAATAAAACGCATGGAGCTCGTTTATGATTCACCGCAAATGTCGAAACCTTGAGGTATTTTGAAGGGGCGCATGAGGTGCTTATCTTTATTCAAAAAGCAGGCCCGAGAGGGGACCACCGCCTCGGACCATCTCTATAGCTATAGCGCGTTTCCGCTGGACTTCTCGACTTAGATCTGTGCAAACATCCCGAAGCATAAGTATATCTTCTCTTTGCGTTTCTTTCGCAGCATCGGTCAGCCATTGGAGCGCCGTATCTACCAGTTGGCTATCAAGCTGTATCTGGTGATGCTGTATATTATGCAGATTGTTGACCACTAAAAGCATCATGGACGATACATAGGGGCAAGAGACGATCCTGACACTCGTCATTATCCACCAGTTCAGTGTGTTGAGTAGCCACTTACCAGCGAAACCAGATCTCCACCGACCACGCTTGTTCAAATAGAACCATAAAGTCTCGAGCTTGATGCACTAGTGCTGTCCATTTCGCGGGAAGCTGCAGCTCTCCTCTTCCCCTCCCAATGTCACGCACACCACTCACCCACTGATCATCCCACGCCTGAGCTCTATTAATAAGAGTCATACAACGAAGGCTGATGGAATGCAGAACGCAGAAGAAGCCAATATTTGCTGTGCTATCTTTGGTCATCGGTATGACAACAGCAGCGCGGAATTCGGGTGGTATTCCGGCTTGCCACTTCTCGTGTGCAAGAAGTATGCTGTTCGCTGCAGCAAGCCGCTCCTCTGGACTGTATTTTGCAGCCCGCGTTGAGTATATGCAATTATACACACCACCCTCAATGTTGGCCAATTGTACGCGTGCTAGGAAGTAGTTCATCCTAACATTTCCATCGGCGGTAATAACTAAACCAGCAGCGCTGCCATTTCCATCATTTTCAACGGGTAAGCAATCCGGTAAGTCCAGATCGATGTCATCATCGGACTGAATAAATGGTTGTTGAGCGCGTAGGCTCAAGTCCTTGTCCAAAATGTATGCCAGCCAGAAGACATAAGCATGCTGCCTCCTTTCTTCGAAGCTGAGATGTGCTGATGTGGCACGATTTTGGAGACCTATTTTGTGTACCAGACGGAGTGTTGCCGCTATTAAGATCAGAGCCTGGGTTGGATCGTGGGCGCTTTGGAGTACCATCACCATGCCAACCAAGGTCTGTATGTTGAGGAGGCGCGTCTCGCTCAGCATTACAGCTGAGATGACTGATTGTGCCCTGTTTAGATATTCGGTGGTTTGTTTCGTCCGATCTCCCGTACCACCTTCGGCGGGTGGAGGGATCTGCTGACTAGCCAAGGCCAGCACCACATTGATAGCGGCCCATGCAATTGGATCCCGTTGTCGAGGTGTATGAGAATAGCAGTCACCGACCAAGCGCAAGAATGTTCCCGCATGAAACAGCGGGAGTACCGAGTTTAGGTTGCTGAGAAACATTTCGATCATGGGTAAGGCTTGTTGAAGTGGAGGGAGGCTCATGGGACCACCCGCATTGCTACCGCTTTCCGTAGAATTATGAGTAAGGTTTTGTATGGAATGTTCAGTCTGGAAGGACTCTTTGTAATCAGTCTCACAAAATCCACGAAAGAGAAGGAAGACGTACCAATTGAGCCTCCAGCTGCCGTACCCTTGCTTGCAGGCTATGGATTTCATCTACCTTCATTGCCTTATTGCCGCCATTACGCCGAGACTTAGGAACTGACCTGCGGCTTTGGGCTACGTGCGTGCAATCTGTTGCGTAAGTAACGCAGTTAGAACAGCGAGGTTGATGCCCATTGCATTTGAGTTTGCGAGTGTAACAAAGGTCACAAGCCTATCCACAACTACAATCAATAATATGTATGTTAGAAGGTCGAATGGCGAACTACCTTTCTTGGGCGATCAATTTCCATTTCCAATGTGAGATCTGTGGAACACACAAATCAACCCATTACTACTCTACAGAGTATTGAAATCAGATTGTGAGCCTATAAGTTTAACTTGCTGAGATGATGACCGAGGTGCTTCCACGGAGGCCCGCTGACAAAGCCATGCTGGAATTAATCAGCCACATTCTAAGTCACGCAAAACTTAGAAACCCTAACAATGGTCCCAAGATAGGTGAAGTGGGGTAACATGTAGCATCAATAGTCAGTATATTTTCACCTACCTTCCGCGGCGATCCCATTTCAAATGGATAATAAACATTTCGGAGTCGGTTGGACAAGAATGGTATTCTGTTTACGAGTACCGCGCGTGTCACCTTGGACTTTGACTCGGAGACTATGTAATTAATCCCAGTATAAAATGCCCTCAGTCGTTCCATCAATCGACTGAGCGGCATTCATATACACATTGTGCAAGGGAGACCTCTTTGTACCTAGAGTGAACCACCAACTTTCGCACGAACCTAGATGAAAATGCCTGGCTACGTCTCCTTCACCCAGACGTGGCACAACAAGCCCTACCCAGCCATTGACCCTACTCGTCCTGAGCTTAATGCCGCGGGTAAGTTTGTCGTTATCACGGGTGGAGGTTCAGGCATCGGCAAAGCTATCGCTGTTGCCTTCGCACAGGCGGGCGCCAAGACCGTCGCCATTGTAGGAAGACATCTTGATAAGCTGGAGGCATCAGCCGCTGAAATCACGAGCAAGGCTAAGAATACTGACGTTAAGGTCTTGTTTGAAAGCTCCGACTTAAGCAAACGAGAAGACGTCGACGTTAGTGCAGCAGCCCTCGTGAGGAAGGCCAACGGCACCAAGATTAACATCTTTGTCAATTGTGCCGGTGTTATGCCAGAAGTTGGGCCTGTCAATGGATATAATGAACTGGCGCTGCGCCATGGATTCGAGCTCAGCCTAATCGCCCCATTTAATGCAGTCCAGTCTTTTGCGCCCTTTCTAGCAGCTGACGCACATATCTATAATATCTCCTCAGGATTAGCCCACATTAAGCCAGTGCCAGGTGTTTGGGTATACTCTGCCACTAAGGCTGCTATTGCTAAGATGTTTGATTATTTGCAGGAGGAGCACCCTGAGTGGCATGTCGTTCAGGTTCAACCTGGAGTAATTTCTACAGGGCTGAACTCACATCTTGGTGTAGTTTCAGAGGATGAGCGTAAGTGTATATGAACCACATTAAAATCTTCTTAAGCCACTAAACTAAGGTTATATATTGCAGCTGAGCTTGCTAGTCAATTTACAGTATGGCTTGCTTCGCCAGAGGCTGAGTTCCTTAAGGGCAAGTTTGTTTGGGTTAACTGGGATGTTGATGAGCTCAAAGGGCGATCTGACGAGATTAAAAATTCTTGGCTCCTCAGGATTTTATTAAATGGGGTTACTATGTAGTCTATATTACTAGTACGCAAATAGAGACTGAAGAAATTCTTTCACATTTATTGCTATAACTTAAAAAATATTTTCAAAAATACCGCTATATCTTGAATATATGTTTTGTCATAGTAATATTGGAAATTCGTAATATGAGCCTTAGGCAACTATATGTCGCCAAAGGTTTGTTGTGTGGCAATGTTGCCGCAGAAATGTATTTTAACATCTACGATAATATGCAGAGCAGTTCTTAACTTGTTACAGTTACAATATATATTGCCTGTTTACACTTAATTTGAGCACATGAATGCGATGGTCTGTAGGATTAGTGGCTTGGGATTAGGATGTCTTCAGCGGCGGTTGTAGATTCTCTTGTGGCTTCACAGATTACAACGCTTCTTGTATCCTCACAATCGAGGCCGACCATAGAGTCTATCGAGAGACTGCTAGTCGTATAAATAATACCCTTGCTATTAGAGCCATTAGTAAATCTACATAACAACACTTCGCCAAACATAGCGGAAAGATCTATGTTATCGCTAATAGAAGATGTGTCAACCTAAATATTAAGGCATAAGATCTCACAACAATAAGGAAGCTGGAAGAGGTATAGCAGCCAAACTATTTATTAGAAATAGGTAGTGTAGAGAAGAGTAATACAGTGCAAGTGGGCGTCATGCTAGAGCTTCACAAGTAGGTAGCAGCTGGGTAGTTCTAAGACCGCATTTATCTCTCTTATAATAAAAGGGTGTGCATCCCTTTTTTATATAGGCATTAGCTAGTAAGGGGCCCGCAGGGCCCTCGCTGCTAATTTGCATCTAAGTAGCGGATGCTGTTAGTTCTTTTATCTCTAAACACTATCTTGACTATATGATTAAATAAAGCAGTGGAAAAATATAAGTGACTTAGATTGGGCTATGGATTGGTAATGATAAGGCTGACAACATATCCGCAGATAGTTTACCTCTTGTTTATGCTAGGAATCGGAAGATATCGAGATCTTCTCTTTAACTCCTTGAAAGGTGACAACGGCCGCACTAGTGGAGCGCAATGTGGAGCAAGCTTTAATTAAAATTTAGTGATTTCTGTGTTAAATACGAAGTATATCCTTATATATATAATAAGATTGAAAGAGTTTTTAGTGGCTAGCTTAATTTACTAATGCTATCAAGTTGTTTGTTTGGCATTCCCGGTAGGCTTTTGCTTGTGTTATACTTGGCCACTTTTCTATACGCGCGTTTTTTTTTCTTCTTCAAAAATTTGCAATCGACTTTTTCCTGAATATCAGAAAAGCGCGGATTATACAATATCTTATACTCACACTAGACAATATAAACCTATAGACTAAGGATAGACTAATGTATAAATGAGCTAGGACCGAGATATTGAATTTAGTCTCAGCAAGAATATCTGATGTTGAATCAGTGCTACCTTATTCCATTATCTATAAAGTCCTAGTGTTCCAGAACTAATTCCGTTCATTTTATAAGCATCTGCATTGTTACTGATAGAACCGGGGGTCGAGATTCTCCAGCTTCAGATATGGAGACCGGTCTGCACCAGTGTCAGGGTTCAAGTCTAGCTCTGAGTATCCATAGCCGAGATACTGGAACCTGCTTTGCTGCAATGGGTTGTCAGAAAGTCGTGAAGCTCAACAATTTGTAGTTTATGAATGTACCTTATTGTAGTAGGTAATCTCCATATCCTCCCAGCGCGGATTCTCGATGGCTTCTCGGTAATGCAGGACGCTGCCAGGCCAGACGGCGTCTACTCGCCCCGTCTTCCGGTTCTTGTCTGTCATGCAGAAAAGAAGCCGCACTGTAAGTATACGCATCGGAAGGGTTGCTTCGAGCTAAAGGGACTTACACCAGGCATTACAGTCTTCTTCCCAGACGGTACCCTTGAACCAGGCCTGAGTGTGAAGGTTGAATTCGTCGGTTGCCTCTTGCTTGGGAACAAAGTACTTTATATTCTCAAATTGCATCTTCTTGATGCACTTGACGGTATATGTTACAGCTGCGTCAAGAACGGCTGCCAGTGGGACTTACTTTAGTCCCTAGAAATCCTCTCGACAGGACGAAGGACATACCTAAAATACTGCCACTTTCGACAGGGGAGTTGGGACCAATGTATGCTAGTAAGTGGTTAGACCTACTAACCGACGACTATAGAAACAAATTCTGTTCTTACTCAGGTAGTTGGGTATCTTGGGTGCCATTAACTGGTTCAAGATTATTAGTTGTACATATCAGTTTCAGGACAGGGGAAATCGCACGCCCAAATAGCTTGCAGGAATGCTGTGCCATTCCTCACGGAGGTTCAAACCATCCAAACCGACCAGAGGAAACGGAGGCCGATAGGTCACATCTATGAACCAGGTTATATAACGGCCAGAAGCCTGCGGACGGGCATGCTCTTACCAAAGCCTGTCGCACAAATTATAGTATCACAGGTAGTAAATTTACCATCATCTCCGATGACTCCATTCTCAACCACCTCAGCGATACCGCAGAAGTGCATGTCAACGTTCGGCTTCTGGATACTGTATCCAAGCCCCTTAGCAGTCATTCGTATTCGGGATTGGTAGGATGAACTTACGCTATCATGTAGGAATCTCCCGGAGCAATTCGTCGACACCCAACGCTGAACTTAGGGATCATATTGTTGAAGATCTTGTCATCCTTAATCCATTCACGGGTTCGCTTTGTCAATGTCTAGCCACACGTAAGCATCATTAGCCCAATATAATATCCAGCGATAATACTAGAGGCATGATACCACTTACATCTCGGACGGATTGATATGCAGTGTTGTGCTTGATCATTATATGATGAGTCTATGCAGAGCGACCTGTGTCAGTTTCTTGCTCTGGGCTTTGGTTCACAATGAGTCGTAAGCTTTACCATATTCAGTTGATTCTCATTAGTTTTGGCGTGCTTGAACATCGCGGATATATCCTTTGTGAAGCGAGCTGTCTCTTCTTTGGTATCTGTACGTTCGGACCAGATAAGCCAGGGAACACAATTCTATAGAGAATTCTTGACGGCCCAGGAGCTGGAATGGGGACTAACACTTGTAACCTTGAGGTCTCATCTCGCCCCCTTCCTGCTGAGGGAGGTCGAAAAACCACGGCGGGGTACGAACAAACACGTGTAGCTTCTTTGTCTGTGGCTGCATTCCAGGTACCGTCTGGATGCTGCTAGCTCCTGACCCAATGATAACTACATCCTCCTGGGCCCACTTGTCAGGTGTGTATTCATCCCATCTTTAGATAGAAGCCTGTCATTAGCGACTCTCGGGTGTATCAATTAGGTCCATTAAAAGACGGCCACTCACTTCTGTTTGTCGGCGGTGTGGATGACCCTGCCCTTGAACTTTTCGAGGCCTTTAATCCTAGGATACTCCCACCTATCCAGAATTCCGACAGCCCCGAGGAGGAGATCGCACTCGTCTGCGATAATCTTTTTGGAACCATCCGGAGACGTTTGTTCAATCTTTAACCCCCACACACCTCGATCCTTATTAAAACGAGCCTCAATGACTCGTGAGTTGAATGTCATGTACTTTCTGAGATCTAGCTTGTTGACGATCTTAATAAGGTATTTGTGGAGGTATTCCGACTTCGAGTAGAACTCCTCCCAGTCTGCAAAGTCTCCTGGTCAGAAGCGGCACTTTAAAACTCTACAAAGATACACCCCTGCTCACAACGCAGCAAGAACTTACCTGGAGAGATTGCAAAGTTTGCTTGATAAGTACAAGTTGGCGAGTCACAGCCAGCCATCGGGTAGCGGTTCTGAAACTGTATAAGCGATGTTAATTCCTACACTGTAACCTGTGCCTGGTTATACCGGTTTCTCAAAACAGCATGATCCCACGTACCCATGTCCCACCAACGTCTGGATGCTTCTCGTAAATCTTATGTTCGACATTCGACGTAAATTTCTCAATGTTATAGGCCAACAAAATTCCGGAAAACCCAGTCCCGATCGTGATCACTTTGAGCTTGCGGTTCTCGGGACGCCCGATTGACACGAAGGGAATGTGGTAACCAGTTTTCGAATCATTGTGGTAGCCCTCATTGAGTCTCTCTGCGAAACGGTTCCCCGATCGAGACTTGGCCTTTGGATCCTCGAAGAACTCGAGGTTAGGTATGAGAAACGGATTCTCTTGTTGCTTAGGTCCTTCAGCGCTGCCCATCCTTAAGGTGTTGGAGAAAATCACTCTGGGTAGTCTTAAGGCTTAATATTGAACAAAGTTTGAGTATCTTCTTTAAGCTGTTAATATTTTTTGTCGTCCTAGATCCAAATAAATATTTTATATTTAGAAGATACATTGCATACTTTCACAGCATCATGAGCAGTGACCCCTACGGTCCGACATTTCCGGTCACCCGATTCTGCCTCAATTCTGCTACTCTTTAATTTCTTCAGTAGGCCTTCCAGTCTTCTTGTGGGGACGGGCCGGTGCATACCGGTCCACTTGCAGTTAAGATGGCTTTGTGACATAAATTCAACCCCTGCCTTGATAGGCCAGCTTCCTTGTGGGCACGGGTCGGTCCGCCTATTATCAAAAGGGCTGTGGAGCTTGGAGGCACGTCCCGCAGGGATTCCCCACGGGGATTCAGAAGGACGCTAAAAGACCGCCCACTTAACACAGGGAAGGTAAAAATTCAGATATCGTACATATAACGGGAAATACTTGGAAGATGTTAGACATTTGTCATCCCCTAATCCTTTCACATTAAG
Source organism: Trichoderma brevicompactum (assembly GCA_003012085.1). Lineage (NCBI taxonomy): Eukaryota > Fungi > Ascomycota > Sordariomycetes > Hypocreales > Hypocreaceae > Trichoderma > Trichoderma brevicompactum. The sequence goes on from PXNZ01000804.1 coordinate 11,867, forward strand.
TGTGCGGTCTTTCCTGCCACCCACATACTCCGTCTTCCATTTGCTGCCGGACCGGTCGGACCGGCATCACACCGATGGCACTTTCCGTGATGCTCTGTTCTTCCGGTGTCAAGGCACCTTTCTCGGTGGTACTATGGCATCTTAAAATAGAGATATCTTCCCAAGTTTCTATGCGCAACCTTCCATGCACCCACCTCCCAATTCCAAGGATCCTAACTGACCTGGCTAGATCGCAATTATGGTGCCGACATCTTACCGTCAATCTGGCCTAGGAGAGCTTAGCCCCAAGTGGAAAGGGGTATAAGAAGGGTTCTAAAATATGACGATTCGCGGCTCGGTAGCTGATGTCTAAAGTAGGTTTCTCCCGTGTCATTTGCTGGTGGCATCGCAGAACTTCGCGAGGCGTTCAAAGGACAGCCAGACAAAACCGCCCCCGTCGGCTTTTCGATCAAGCAAGTTTCTGTACCTGGCTACAACGGGTACCAAAACCAAGTTCGCGTCTACAGACCAGATACTCGCTCTACAAACGGCTCTGTAATTATATAGTGGGACTGGCCCCTTTGTACTTTGTCTCTCAGTTGTGCTTATTCCTAGTTTTTAGTGTACATGGTGGTGGATGGACATTCGGCGATCTGGACACTGAAGATGCCGTTTGCCAAGCCATCTGCAAGGGGAACAATGTTACTGTTGTTAGCGTCGACTACAGAAAGTTTGGAAACAAGTCCTCCCAGTTAATAGAAGAGGCTAATCGCGGAATTCAGGGCTCCTGACAACCCATTCCCCATTGGCCTGGAGGATGTCTGGGTCGCTGCCCTTTGGGTGAATTGGTAAAGCCCAGCAAAAAGTAGAGATATGACTGACTGCTTCCCAGGTTTTTGATAATTTGGACTCTCTTGGTGGCAGTCCTGATCATGTAATCCTCGGTGGTCTTAGTGCGGGAGCCAACATTGTAAGCCCTTCGTCGTGATATGCTTATGGAAGAAATCTACTGATGACCACTCTGTTCGGTTGTAGACTGCTGCTCTCATGCACCGCGCCAAAGAAGCCAAGCGTGTTTTTCGAGGACAAATCCTTCGTATCCCAATGGTAGTCCACCCTGCAGTACAGCCGGTAGGTCTGGACTTTAGTAGCTACCAGGAGAACGCTAATGCCCCGATACTATCGGCTGAGGCTGTAATGCAATTTCTTAAATGGTATAACCCGGTACCCACAGACCTCCGCATGTCCCCGCTCTTGGCGCAAGATTTCTCGGGACTTCCGCCCGCTTACATTCAAGTGGCGGGGGCGGACCCTCTCAGGGATGACGCATTCGCTTACATTGAGAAATTGGAACAAGCTGGGTGAGTTGAAACTTTGAATTGAATGGTATCTTTTTTAATGGACGCGTTCACTTAGTGTACCTGTTCGTGCGACTGTCTATCCGGGTCAGCCGCATGGCTTCATGAATCTCCCATCGAACGAGACAACCAAGTGCAATCAGGATCTAGTACTAGCAATCAAATGGCTGATCGGAGACGAGTGAGGCTTATTTGGGAGCTCCGTGGTAATATTGCTCACTTGAGTACAGATATACAAGGTTCCACTTGGCAGTGTACGATTAATGAGGAAGTACTCCGTAGGGCTACATAGGTTTATTGGAACTGGAAGCCTAAAATCAATGTCTTAGAGTCATGCCCTAGTGAACTAAAGCTCTTGTTATATGATCTAGAACCACGGATCTATAATTTATGTAGAGGAATATTTATACAAACAAAAACCCTAATAG
>PXNZ01000806.1:0-36512 GCA_003012085.1 Trichoderma brevicompactum
CCCCCCCCCCCCCCCCCTCACAAACACCCTGTTCACTTCATTCACTGTGGCTCACGTATTTGGTCTTGGTCTTCTAATTCCCGGACTCTGTCGTATACATGAAATTGTCGGACGCTAATCGAGTTGTAGACGCACTCTCAGCTTCGGATCATCCGCGGGGCTTCCTTATTACCATATTCTACGATCCCGAGAACCCAGTTTATTCTACCAGAGAGAGTATCTCCAACTTGGAATGGAAAAGTGTCATTGTCCGGGATCTTTGGCGAGCTTGAGACGGCCTGCTTTTTGGTCTCCGGAGCTCTCTCTGCCCCCTTATTTTCATGTTTGCTTTACTCTACTTGGTGCTGCATTTCTCTTCATTTCCCCATTTGCTTTTCTTTTCTTCTTTCTTTTCTTTTTTCTTTTCTTTTTTCTTTTTCTTTTCTTTTCTTTTCTTTTCCTATTTACCTGTGTTTTCGTTTGATGTTTTCTATTTACGTTTATGTCATTTCATTTAAACAACGTTTGTTGATGCTCGACACTTGATACGTTACGATTACGACAGCGACTCATTGATAATGGTGCGACGATGATCCAACAGCATGAACGAGTGGGGATGTTTTTTTTTCTTTATTAGTATTTGGGCAATTTGAATTTCAATTGATTTCATCCTCTCCATCCAGTTGTTTTTAAAAAGGTGATGACGACACAATATTCTCTATGCTTAGATTCTGCCTGCCTTCCTCCCCCTTTTTTACACGGGCTTCCTTCGCAAGACTGTGCTGGCTATCACGAAGCTACGCAGTACGCTGCTTCCCATACTTTATGAGCCCCCGTTATAATCGCTATTGTTTGAACAACTCTACATGAACATTTGGGGCCCTTTATCGTTCCCCACCCCCTTCATCCATCCACATAGTTTTGACGCTGGATTTCTTGTTTGCAGAACGAACGGCCAGCCGCTTAAATTAGATACCTCCTAGCCATCTCCCCGCATTTGTTTGTATATATCAAGTGAAAAGAGTCGCATGATGAGCTCAGGCTACGTCGGGCAGCCGAACAGCGATATCGCCGGATTGTGTAATATATCGGACCCAGGGGAGAGAGGGATATTGAAGCTAGAAAAGAGAGTTAGTAAGGGGTTATATGCGCGCGCGTGTGCCAGAGAACTCTGGACTTACCTTGGGCTCGGTAATCTTGAGATATCGGACTTGGATTCCGCTCGTCGTAAAGTAGGGAATCTCAAACTTGACCTGGATAGGCCGCTTGGCGCCCTTGCCACCAATTCCACCCATGCTGCCTCCAAACCCGCCCGTCATGCCGCCGCCGTGCTCGTCGTCTCCCCTCACGCTGGGGAGGCCGAGCTCCGCGCGCATGAGGAACTCCTTGTTGCCGCCAAACTGCTTAATCTTCCAGACGATGGCGCTCTGCTCGGGGGCGTAATGCACGGAGCCGATGTTGGTCCTGAAGCGGGGAGAATCGGCGTCGTCGGGTACGGGGACGATGATTTCGACATTGTTGGCCGTGCTTCGTCGCTTGAACTGAGCTTTGGCCTTGAGCATGTATTCGATGCGGGAGCCGGAGTGGGATTCGACGATGCACTCGACCCAGATCAGGGGCTTGACCTGGGTGTTGAGGCGGTAGGACATGAGCTCGAACTCGCCGTCGGGGGGGATGAAGGAAATGGTGCGGTCGTTTTCGAAGCGGGAGAGTCGGACGCACTGGTGGAACTTGACGTCCTCCATCTCAATGGCCTTTCCGCGCGTCGTCCGGCCGGTCGTCTCAAACATGACCTTGTCGTTGAGCCCCAGTCTCAGCTCGGGCATGCCGCTAAGGTAGCACTTCATCTTGATGGCGCCGAGAATCTCGCTCCTCAGGACGTTTCCGTTGGCGCTGACGAGGAGGTTCAAGCTCTCGACAACGTCCAGGAAGACTTCGTTCTTGCGGTAGCGAATGCCCTCGGATCGCCAGGACACGGCATTGGTGACGGCAATTGGCGGGCGGGCCTGGATCTCGAGCTTGTGCGACTCCTGGGTGATGTACTCCTGCAGGATCTTGGATTCGGTGGTCTGGGGGTAGCCAAAGTCCATCATTTCGTCGAGAAGCTCGTAGATGACGACGAAGTTGTCGCGGATGGATTCTTCTTCCAGGGCCTTGAAGTACTCGGTGAAGACCTCGACGACCTTGTGCAAGAAGAGCAGGATCTCGGCGGCGTTGGTGTTGCGCTTCGTCAGCGCCAGGAGGTACAGGTTGTTGTGGCGGATGTATAAATACTGTGGGCGCGGGTTAGACACTTGTTCTTCTCGCCAGTCTTGCGGTATGTATGATGGAGGGCCATCTGGGAGGTACCGACGTTGATTCCCTCGTGGGAGAAGCATGGCGGGACGGCTGATGACTCTTCCTCGGCCTCTGATAGCAGGATGGGGAACTTTTCGACGGCGGACATGGGAATGTCACCCCTATAGTTTCGGGCGAGGAGGGTCTGGGAGATGGACACGTTAGATCTGCATCACGCCCTCAAGCAGGCAGTGCCTGTAACCATCTTGTCGGAATATATATAGTACCTTGCCCTTGAGGTCCAGAAAGAAGAGCGCGGACGCCATGATGCTGCTGATGGTATATGAAGACGACGAACGACGAAGAGGTTTAAGCGGCCAAGGAGAGATGGCGGGGAGGAGGGGCAGCTAGAGGGACGAATTCGGGGATTGGCGCGCAGGCCAGGGAGAGACAAGAACCAGAGGAGGCTGCTCTCATACACGAGTGGAAGTCTTGAGGATTTCGTCCAGTTGATTGGGATGGTTTCAGAGCAATGCGGGTGTCATGATGGCGCGAACCGGAGAGCTGATTCGCGACTACGTAGCTTGAAATTAGGCCCCCAAGAATCGGACAAGTCACTGGCGCTCACCGCAGCACTGTAGCATTATTACGAAGCAGGGATAATAATAGCGGCGGACTGGTAAAACTGCGGCTGTGGTACGAAATAGTACATGTGCAGGTTTGGTTGTTTGATGCTAAAAGATAAGGGTCACGTGCGGCTAATCTATGTTCCTGAGCAGCCCCACCAGGCCGCAAAAAAAAAATTACTGTATTCAAGATGCAGCTTTTCTTCCTTTCTCTTTTTCTCTTCTTCTTCTTCTTCTCCAACGCGCCCATTAGACAGTGCAACTCATCTTTAAAACCTGCGACCGGATGGCATTCTGTCATGACAGCTGCGGAGCCGTGGATGAGGATGCGATTTGGCGGCGCGGAGAAGAAGGGAAAACTTGTTTTTTCATTTTTGGTTCATTAAGAGCTGCCCGCGTGTGTTTTCTGCTTTTGGCAGGATTTGATTGCTTGGGCGGCGTCAGAGGAGCCACACATTCTCGGAGTGATGAAGCTGGAGCTTTGAAGCTGATTCGTAACTGGAAGACGGTTGGCATGCGCATGATGCCGATGGTCCTGTGATACTGGTGTAGACGTCGTAATAATGCCTACCTACGAAGTACGGCTACCTGATACCCTACCATCATTATCCAGCAACCCCAAGCTCGGTCTAGGGGGGACGAAGAGCTCCCTGCCGCGCCGTCCAATAATGGGCTTCGAATTGCTTGCTAGAACGGGCACCATTCAGGCCCTATTTTGTGGCAGTTCATTCTTACACCATCTATTCTCTATTCTGCACTGCTACTAATCCAAACGGACCAGTCAAGTGTCAAAATGCGTCATGTGATGGGTGGGAGCTAAGCACTGTGCCGACTTTCCTGCTGGTTGCGCGCTGCTCGGAGCTTTTCAGCGAATAGGTATTTGGCCGTCTGAGACAAACATCGGCTACCATTGTTGGGGAAGAAGACGTCAAGGTGCCTGTGCTAGTACCCAATGCCACTGCCTGATGACGCTGAGGCCGAGACGCTGGAATGTGTGGTTTAGGGGAGTGAGCAGCTGTTTTCTGGTTCCGAGACAAAGAGGCAAATGATTGGCAGTTATACAGAGGAGTAGTGCTACTGCTTCTGGCAGTTGTACGCAGCAGTTGTCTGCTACATGCATCCTGACCAAGTCTCTCGTCCGGGGTCCCCGCATTTGGAATCTGATTTCGGGGTCGAGTTATCGCGAAACGTTCGCCCATCTTACATAGCGAACTTGCATGGCTTAAGCTTTGTTGGGAACGTGGCTGTTCCAAATGCCCGCTGAGCAGGTCGTGCTAAAAAAGAGCTGCAAGCGCCCTTTGCCAGGGCGATGCAGAGATGCGAGGCCAAAAAAAAAGGCCCTGTCGACTCCAACGCTCCCCCACACGGCGTGAGTTTTGGTGAGAATTCTCGTGGCCATGTGAACATCGTTGACGCTGTTAGTGGCTCCAGGTTACCCCTAAGGCCTCCCCCCACCGCCGGGCATTCCAAACAGGACAAGTGCATGTTTTTACAAGTTTGCGTGCGGAGCGAGAGGGAGAGGCGGTGGGTTGTGTTACGCTGCTGCAGCCCGGGGAGGGGGGAGAGACGAAGCACATGAAAGGCCGGATTTCGGTGGGGGGGAAGCAAAAGTTGGGGCACCAAGAAGGAAGAGAAGAAGCGCGTCACATTGCATGTGATTGTGGTTTTCGACACGTGCTTGGGGCCGTTTCCTTCTGCTTTGATTTAGCAGCAGTGACAGCACCCAAAACACCAGCAAGCATCGCCATTGGAGGATTCAGGGATAGCAGGCAGCGGCAAACAGTTCCGGCTGTTGGATGATTTTAGCCTCTGCGGAGTGCAATCCGCCGTCCGGAGGCGACGATGCGAAAGGGAGGGAAGCGAAGGTTTCGCTGCGCGGACGATCGTGATGCCAAGTCGTTTGTCACAAGCGCCATGGACCAAGCCGGGCGAGGAATTGCAGATTGATTGTCTCGCAAGGATGGCACAGGCCTGCTGCCAACGGTGAATTGAGTTGCACTGTCTGCCACCCTCGCCCTTTTTTGCCCTTTTTTTTTCTCTCATCAACCACCAGCTTCCCAAGTCGGCCGGCGCGCATGTCTCGCCTCCATGTGGGATTTTGCCAGCGCCGTTCCGCGGCTGCTCCACCCCGCGAGAGAGCCCGAGGAGAGAGTTGGTTGGAGGGAGGAGAGAAGAGGAGAAGAGGGAGGGCACCAGTCAAGAGACGAGGTGAGATTTGTGTAGCGGCATCGCAGCAGGCAATGGAAGATTCGCTCTCTGTTCCATCGTCTGCAGCTTCTGCTTAGCTCCAATGCGTAGCACCGCACATGCACAGCTTTGTGCTCCATAATGGCCCCCCATCAGGCCCCGTTGCTCCGTATCTTGGACCCGAAGCCTCTCTCACCCTCACCTGTCTCTCTTTCTGTCTTCCAGGGCCCGGCGCCCTCTCCAAGGACCCTGCAGACCCTGCAGAAAATGGGGGGGCGGCCCAGCGCCTGACCTCGCCCTTCGATAGAGTAGCCTAATTGCCCCCAAAGCGGTGCTGGCGTGTGCTTTGTACGTAAAAAAAGGTCACCACACACACGGCGTCGCAGAGTTTCCCCAACAAATGGACGATCGAATAGTAGTAATTTGTAGTTGGTGTGAGCGGACTTTACACACCGGCATCAGGGGGTGAGGAAGCAGCAAGTACAAGTTTTCAAAAAAAAAAAATTAAAATTCTTGCCTGTGATCCAAGCTTGTCTCGTCCTGACTCGGCGCTGCTTGTGCAGTGTGCGGAACAAGTGGATTTTGCATCGATATTTGCCCTCTTTTTCTTTTATTTTTATTTTTAATCTTGTCGGGGCCACCCCCATTTGATAATATATCATATTACTACTAGCCGGCTGTCATGCTCTCCAGCTGCGCATGTATGTAATAATTGCCGATGTCCCTGCTGTCACTGCTCTTATCGCCATTGTCATCATCATTGCCGGCGTTTGCGATCCACGTGCTCAGACCACCCTTGGGGGCCCTCAGCTCCCCCATCGCCCTTCTCTTCTCTCTTCTCTTTTGGCCCCAAAAAAAAGAAGAAGACGAAGACTAGCAGTGCCTAAGCAAAAGAGAGAAGGACACTCAGATTCTCTCTCTCTCTCTCTCCTCCCCATTCGAAGCCACCGTCGCCATTCTTTTTTTTCCCTTTTCTTCTGTTGTTTTATACCAGCTTTATTCCCGTCCTGCTGCTGCTGCTGCTACTACTGCACCCGCACCAAAAAGAACCCCTGCCCGCCGCAGCGCGCCCAGCAGCCACTGGAGCCGTGCTTGCGTGCTTATCAGCCGTTTTCCCAATTGCGCCGCCGCAGCCATATGGAGCGCAATCACATGCTCGCCGCAGCGAGCCATCGCCAGACGCTCTCCAACAGCCACCCGCCAGCTTCGGCCGGTCCGCGCTCCCTCGGGCCATTGCCGCTGCCTTTGCCTTTGCCTTCGCTCGCATCATTATCTTCACCATCGCCATCACTCTCATCGTTATCCTCATCACCGCCGCCGCCGCCTCTGCCGCCGCGCCCTCGAGTCCAACTGCCACGCATCAGCGACTCTTTCGGCTCCTTCAACCCCGACGCCAGGCCGCCGAATGCCCCGTTAACGCTGCCTCCGCCCAACTACGCGCAATCCAACCATCACCACCTCCTCCCCCTCGTTGCGCCGCCGCCGTCGATGCACGGCCATCACCAATTCGCGGGCCCGTCTGAGAACGACAGGCTTCCTCCGCTGGTGCACTATGACGGCGATTCGCGCATCCTGCCGTCGCTGAGCACAATCACCGGCGACGTCGCTGCCGACCAGCATCGCCATCCGCACAACTTGCCGCCGCCGCTGCACCCAAACCACTGGCCGCCGTCGTCGTCCTTCAATGGCTCTTCGGCCCCCTCGCTGAATTCATACCGACAACCACCGCCTTTTCATGCCCCCGATAGCCCGGCGACAATCATGGACATGGACGGCGCCGCAAGCATCGCGAGTGCTGCCTCGCCGTCGCCGGATCGCCTCTACGACGGAACGCCGACCCCAAGCAGCCTCACGCTCGACGATCCGGACGTGCGACTTGCGGCCGAAGCGCTCGGCGATTTAAGGGCAGGTGAGTGGCTGTTTACAAGAGCTCTTTAATGAAGACGGAAATTGCTGCATCCAGCTCAAGCAGAAAGACAAAAAATTATATATACATATATTCCGACTTGGCGCTAATTGCTTGGTTACACAGACTTTGTATCATCACCTCCCGACACCTCCTCGCTGCCTCCCATGAGCCCGCCCATCGCGCCATTCCAGCTCCAGCAGACGAAACCCAAGTCGCCCAAGCCCGAGCCTCTCCTGTCTCTCCTGACGACCGCGCATCCCCTTGTCGCCTCTACAATTGGCGGCGCCAGTTCAGCCTACGGCGGCGCCAAGAACTTCTCTCCGCGATTCAAGTCGGGCGCCGAATATGTCGAGGGATATCTGACCCCCATCGCCAACACCGTCAATTCCGTGGGCAGGGTGACGGGCGTTGAAGGGGGCGTGCGATGGTTCCTCGGCGCTGGACGCCGGCATCCTGCGCCCACCTCAGACCCTGATTTGAACGGGTCCAACAAGAGACGAAGGACAGGAGAGAGCAGCAGCAGCGGCGATGCTAAAGGGTCCCCCGACGTCAACGGTCTTGACGATTCGTCGTCTGTCGTGTCCTCAAAGACTCCTCGTCGCCTATCGACCGCCAGCACGGTAGACACGCTGCCAGCATACGACGACCTACGCTCGCCTGCATACTCGGAAACTGCGCCCGCAACTCACAAGCCACCGAGCAGCCAGCCGTGGCAGACCCGCCTAATGATGTCCACGTCAGGACTGAGCGTTGCCATGAGTGCCGAGAGCCTGCGCAGCTTGAAGTATTGTTTGCGTTGGCTTCGATGGACCAACGACCACATGAATCGGGTCATCCTGAATCTGAAGCATGCATTGGAGGAGTACGAAAAGGCAGAGAGGAAGGAACAGTCAGAGGGAGGACCGTCTGCGGGCAACCCGAATGAAGCCGACGCCATGGACGTGGACGGTGCGGAAAAGAGCGAGCAGAAGCCGAACCCGTCACGAAGCGAACTCGCCGCCCGAATCAACAGCCTCAAGGGCGATATTCTCAAGACGCTTCAAGACGTCATCAACAACGTTTCTAAATACGCCGGCGGCGCGCTTCCCGAGAATGCCCGAGTGCTTGTTCGCCGCCACCTCACCAGCCTGCCCCAGCGCTTCCGTCTTGCAACCATGTCTGACAGGCAGTCGGAGAATGCTGACAGGGACGGCGATTCGGCTCTGCGCGAGGGTGCGCAAAAGGTGTTGGTGTTGGCCAAGGAGGGCCTCGATATGGTTACGCAGGTGACTGGAGTCCTGGACGGAACAATTGTGAGCGCTGAGCAGTGGTGCGAAAGAATGGGCAAGAAGCGAAAGGACGACAGGGAGGAAGAAGAGACTGCTTCTAGACGACGAGCCGAATTCAGCAGCGATGTGAAGACGGGCTAAGGCTCAGACGTGGAAAATAAAAAGCTGCAATGGGGGGGAAAGCAGATGCCGCCGCATGTGAGTGATGCGAAAATCTACAAATTCCAACAACAGACAAACGGCCCGAAAAAAAAAAGGGCTCAGGAGCGGAAGAGATATCCATGGAGTGCAAAAGATGAGATAGGGTGATAACAGGACTTGATCTAGTCTCTGGCTTTGGGCTGGTTTGAGTCCATTGCACAGAAGACAGCTTTTGCAAGGTACCTCATGGACTGACTATTTGTTTCCTTTATTTCTTTTTCTCCCTCTTTGCGACAACCCACACATATTCCTTCTTTTACATGGTCTTTTTTTATTTTTTCCTTTTTCTCTTTTATCAAACTTGAGGGCTCAATCCGTTGCGATGATGTCTCAATATGTAATCTATGATTTTTTGTTGGACAGGGACCTAAAGGGACATTCCTTTTGTTTTTTGAGCGCTGATTATATCTTCTTCTCTTCTTTTTTTTTACAATAACTCCAAGCTCTTCTGAAATACGGGTGCTTGAGTCGATGAGCGAATCTACTCTTTTTCTTTTTCTTTTTATGTAACTAGTTATTTCGAGGACTCTTTTTGAAAGAAAATGGTGGGAATGCAGGATGCGGGATGCATTACTTGCGAGACAGCAATCGATTTTTTTTACTTGTCAAGGTCGTGTTTACTTTCGAGATGTGATGTTTTTTTTTTGTTTGAACCTTGGGATACCAGGTATTGTTCTTGTGATGTGAATTCTGACTTCGCCGTGTGCGCTTGTATATTTGTTACTGCCATGGCTTTGATGTTAGTGAGTCGCGATATCTCGGAAGTAGCTGGAAGCGCTCTCCGCCAATTTCCGCGTTGCACAATGAATATTAATGTGTCGATTACATTGAAATTTCAAATACTGGTCCTCCAGCTATCGTGATGCTCATGCCAGGCTTGTAGTTGGGCTCCTTCGCCCGGCAGCGACGCGGCTCGGAATGCAGTCGGATGTGGCCAATTTAGGTCCTCTCGACATTGGCGTAGCATTCGCTCAGAGGGAGATGCCGAATTGTTTGCTTCGCGATCCGATAAAAGTATTTGGAATTTTAGGGGATACTCAATTTCCGTTTGATAGATTCGGTACTTTTTGTCGGTGAGTCGAGGACCAGTGGAGTGTAGGTAGAGGAAAAGTCAACAACCTCGTTCAACCTTGAGAGCTCTTGAGTTGATGCCAGGCTCAGATTCGCGCTACTACTCTCTTACGATACGCTCTTCTGAGCCACCTTAACTAGAAGCATCATGACGGCGCATGAAAGGAACAGGCCATGGAATTCAATGCCCCGACTCACTCGTCCAGCAGCACATGGATAGAGTAAGCAAAGCTGACTATTGTAGAATTGCCATAATCCTGTCACACGCGCCCCTCATCGCATATTCCTCTCTTGACTCGGTTTCGGATTCGCTTACGCTCTGCAGGTGAGAAACTCGTTCCTGGTTAAGGGTTCAGCGTCGCAATTCGTGCTCCATCCATTGCTTATGCTGGCATGACAAATTCAAAAGAGTCGATTTAGCTGTAACAAGGTTTCGTAGCTCCAAAGACTGCAAGGCATCATCACCAGCACATCTCATGTTAAGAAAACAGGCTCTGGCACTATTCTGTTCGTTCCTCAGGCAGGGGAAGAAAAAAAAAGCTGACATTTCGACGGCGTTTCATTCCACCGCATTAATCATCTCCGGAGACATTCGCTATGTGGTGTATAGAGTTGCGCAGAGTTGTCGCTAACCTGCGCATATTGTCTATTGTTGTCGTATCTGTTATTGAAGCTCTGAATCCATCATTCTAGTAGACTTGGCACCCGGACGTCGGTTCGAAATAGGAGCCGAAGCCATTCATCTGCTCACCAATCCACCTCATCAAGGTATCCTAAGGAAATGATGCTGATTACAAACATGGCAAATGCGAAACCCATGCCAGAAGAGCATCGTCAACGTAGTCGAGTTTGCCTGCTTCACACGGAGAAAGAGTTCTTAAGTCCTTGAGTTGTAGGGTAAGCTAATCGCAGCGCGGAAGATGCCGCGGTCTCCAGGTACCTGCCCCATGTCCCTAACGGCATCATCCGTCCAGAGGCTGACTCATCACTCGTCTTGCCCTGTCGCCTGCCTCGCTCCGGCCGCTGTTTCTGGTCGCCTTGAGCTGGATCCTAAGGCGTTACATAATCCAGGCTTCGGAAGCTGTTCCGTCCAACTTTCTCAGCTCGCGCGGAAAAAAAGAGAAACCATCTCTGACGTGCATCAAACGAGTGTCTGTCCATTTTTGGATACTCACCGCGAAGCTTCCATACAGGAGCCCCGTAGCGCCTGGAGCTGTCGCATCCGGACCCAATGAGGCTGGAGGGACGGACAGAAAACATCCCGAGAGGATCTCGCGGAAGCAGCTCGAACGGCAGAAAAATGAGGGGCAGCTTCAAGCAGCTAAGGCGATCTTTGGGCCATGTGGAGGGGAGGAGTTAAAAAAAATAAGAATATATAAAGACCCGTTGACATCACTGGTTTGGAAGGTCAGAAAGAAACAAAGCATCACTCACCAGCATTCAACCTTGTGCAGTTTTAGCATCAGCAACCACTTCGCATCCCACTTACACAATCTCCTGCTTTTACAATCGACACAATGGCTCCCAAGAAGGTCCTCGTTGTTCTCACCTCCCACGACAAGATTGACGCCATCAACAGGCCCTCTGGCTGGTACCTGGTAAGCTTTCCTCCGCCTCTCTCCGTCTCAGCATCATCAATAACTAACTAAATAATAGCCCGAGTTCGCCCACCCCTACGAGGTTTTCTCCGCCAAGAACATCGAAGTCACCGTCGTCTCCCCCAAGGGCGGCGTCGCCCCCCTTGATCCCTCCTCCGTCGAGCTCACTAAGGAGGACCCCGTCTCGGTGTCCTTCCTCGAGAACAAGAAGGCCCTGTGGGAGAACACCACGCCGCTCAAGGAGTTCCGCGGCCGCTCTGGCGAGTTCGACGCCATCTTCTACCCCGGCGGCCACGGCCCCATGTACGACCTCGTCGACGATGCCGACTCCATTGCTCTGATTGAAGAGTTTTACAACGCTGGCAAGGTCGTCTCTGCTGTGTGCCACGGCACCATCGCCCTGGTCAACGCAAAGATCAACGGCGAGCCCCTTATCAAGGGCAAGGAGGTCACCGGCTTCACCAACGATGAGGAGGAGTTTGTCAAGCTGACCAGCGCCATGCCTTTCCTCCTCGAGGACAAGGTCAACGCTGCTGGCGGAAAGTTTGTCAAGGCCGAGGTCTTTGGCAACAAGGTGGTGGTTGATGGCCAGCTCGTCACTGGCCAGAACCCGACTTCCGCTACGGCGCTTGGCCAGGCTCTGGCTACTGCCATTGGAGCCTAAGTGCTGGAATAGATACCATACTGTGTTGTTTGTTGCTTAGGTAGCTTGCGATATATTAGCAATTGTAAAATTTCCCATTAAAAGTGATTCGTTTTCTCGTGTTTGCATTGCCATATTGCACAGACTTGTGAATAGCCTAGCAACATGCGCGCTCGTCATTATGGGGAAAGAAATATATGTACATTAAAATAATTTGCAGGATATCAAATCTGCATGCCGTAGAACCATAAAATTTCACACATTCCCTTTACTGCACAATCTGCGCCTTTCACTCATTTCCCCAACCCTCTCTTGATGATCTCTAGAACATTCGGCGATAGCTCGCCAACCTTGTAACTCCACCTCTGCCTCTTCTCCGTGATAGTCATTATACATACTCTTGTTTACATCCCATTCAAGCTTCCAGCTAGTGGGGGCATGTTAGTCTGCATGGGACGAGGCATCTCGACGCCCATTGAAGTATTGCTAACGCTGTTTCAACTGAATGAAGCAACCAGCATCTTCGCTGTAGCTACGGAAAGCCCAAACCCCACGTCCCTAATTCGGCACTTTGAGCCGCTGACGTGCGCCGAATTACTGCACTAGGCGACCCCACTAGAGCCGCTGGGCTTGCCACTGTAAAAACCTGCGCGCGAGCCGCTGATGGCGCTGGGCCACAATCTCTAGCTGCAACTGCATGTATCATGTACCTTGTACTCCGTACCTTGTGCCTCGTTGCTTCGAGCCTTCTCTCCCCACAATTCACCTTAGTGGCTCAAGTTGGTCAAGTTGCTTGCCGTTCCTCTCAGCCTCATCATCAAGCCGCACGCGAATCGCTTCCAAAGGCAGCCAAACCAACCCTGAGAGCGAAGGCGCAGCGCCGCATCGCCAACTACGCGACCCAGCACCATGGCCAACGAAAATCCCAAATTGCTGTGGAACACCGAGAACGTCAAGGATGTCGCCGAGTCGGTGGGCATTGGCTCCATGAGCGACGAGGCCCTCAAGGCTCTCACGCAGGATGTCGAGTACCGCATCGGCCAGGTCATCATCGAGGCACTCCGCCTCATGCGCGCTGCGCGGCGGACGACGATGACGGTCAATGACGTCTCTTTGGCCCTCAAGGTTCTGGATGCCGAGCCTCTATATGGCTACGACTCGACGCGACCTCTGCGGTATGGCGAGGCAAGTTTGGGACCTGGCCAACCGTTGTTCTACATCGAAGATGAAGAGGTGGATTTTGAGAAACTTATCAATGCTCCGCTTCCTAGAGTGCCGCGAGATATGAACTTTACTGGTAAGCTTTGCCTTGTTTGCTACGATGCTCTGTCCACAGCTCCGCTGACATCCCATTGTAAGCGCACTGGCTCGCCATTGAAGGCGTCCAGCCTTCTATTCCTCAGAACCCGACCTCGGCCGAATTGAGACCTCAGGACCTGTTGCCTAAGGGGCCGGGTGCTAACCCTGCGCTATCGGCCCTGGCTGGAAACGACACTGCCTCGGGCCAGCCTTCTGTCAAACATATCGTGAGCAAAGAGCTCATCCTTTACTTTGACAAGATTCAAGCGGCCATCCTCGACGATAACCCAGATGAGGAAGTTATACGACTACGTCAAGCCGCGCTTGGCTCTGTTAGGGATGATCCTGGCCTCCATCAGTTGGTCCCCTACTTTATCAACTTCATCATGGACAGAGTCACGCATCAGCTCGACGATACCTTCACCCTGAAGCAGATGATGGAGTTGACAAATGCTCTAATTGAGAACAAGAGCTTGTTTTTGGATCCATATGCCAGTTCCCTCTCCGCACCTGTGTTGACGTGCCTGATGGCAAGGAAACTGGGCACAGACGAGGGACAAGATTCTCTCAAGGAGCAATATGATCTTCGGCAGTTGGCCGCTTCACTGCTCGGCCGCATCGCTCGCAAATACTCGGCTTCAAACTCATTACTTCGCCCAAAGCTCACGAGAACGTGCCTGAAATACTTCTTAGACCCTACGAAACCCCCTGCCGTGCTGTACGGTGCAATTCACGGCCTGCTCGAAGCTGGAGGAACTGAGGCAATTCGAGTCTTGGTCTTGCGAAACCTCAAAAGCTTCGAGTCTGGAATCCTTCAGCCTTTGAAAGAAAAGTCAGAGGGCTCCATCGAGTATGAGATGCTTGTGCAGGGGCTGGTACAAGCGGTGGCATCTCTCGCGCAGAAGACGGATACGGCGGATGCTAATGCAGCAGATGCTAATGGGGTCAATGGGAGCATCCCTGCCTCTGAGCTTTCTGATCTCAACGACTTTGTAGGCCCTATTGTTGGCGAGAAGATTGCATCTGCTCGTAATCACCAGCTGATTAAGACGATTCTTGATGCTCGGTTTTTAGAATAAGGGCCACTGGTTTCTACTAAGCACGCAGCCATAGCTGGTGCAGCATATGGAAAGGCGTAATGGCGTTCCGGATCGGTTGATATCCATGAGATGAGCTTACACCACGTCATTGGTGCATGGTATTCAGTTTATTTGTAAACTTTTTTTTTTAAAATAAAAAATTGGACAGTTAATCGAAAGCCTCTTTCATGGCCATTTATTTTTACACTGCATCCTCCAATTGCTTGCCCGGTATCATATTTCCTTTCCCATTCAAGTTTTCTATTCGTCCTCCTTTACAAGCCGAAAGCCAGATAGCCACCGCCAAGGATACTTGACACCCACAGAGCAAGCTCTCCCCTCTTGATCTGAGCCTTGGCGAATCCAATACCCAGGTCGTACACCAGGTGCTTGATGCCGTTGATGAAGTGGAAGGTGAAGGGGAAGGCCAGAGCGAATTTGATGGCACCCTTGACGACGAATGGCAGGGCAGCGAAGCCGGATGCCAGGGCGGCGCTCTCGACGTGGAAGCCCAGGAGAGGGGAGGCGAGGTATGCGGTAAAGTAGATGTAGGCGGCGCCGGAGAGCGCACAGCCGGTGATACGAGTCCAAGCGGAAGCACCGAACCAAGTCTGCTCCATCTTGTAAATACCCAGGTTAGGCGAGACGGGGCGGTTTAGGCGCTGGTTGACAAGGACCTGCTGGCCCTCTTCTTGGGAGAGCTTCTGGGTCGAAATGGGTCTGTGGAGGAGACAAAAGGGGAAACCGTCATATTAGCAAGCTTATTTTGTCTTTTCATGGAGGGGCAACTTTCGAGCGTTGGCAATTCGGAAAGGGCGTGGGGTAGGCGGGCGCAGCTTACCGGGCCTGCGTGGTCGACATGGCAGAGGCGAGAACCATCCGGGGGATGTTCTGGCTGAAGAAGGCGTTGGGCTTAGTCGCGCCTGTGAGAGAGAGAGCATTCAAAGGTTAGAAACCATCATTCGGGGCTTTGAGGCTATTCGCAGTTGCATATGAAAAGAGGAGGAGAGAACGTACTGCGCATGGCAGCGAGGCCGAGCCGTTGTGCGATCATCTTGACAGCTGGATGTCTAGGAAATGGTGAGAACGGAGCAATGGCAATTGTTGATCCCCAGACAAAAAAAGGTCGTCGCTGTCGCTCGCCGTTCGTTCGCTTTGTCTGGCCGTCGATGCGGGTTCAAGTCCGTGACGAGCTCTTCGGAACGGAACTGCGTCGGTTCCTCGGTTTAGGTGGGCCAATCAGATAGCTCCAATTCATCATCTCCGGACTCACGTGAGAGCAGTTCATCTAGATATATTATCACGTGCTCAGATCAGATGCTGACTCATCTATTTTTCTGTGCCCTTGCTTTTCTGCTGTAAATTTCGCGCGGCAGGTTTTTAGATTTCTCTTTTTTCCCTCTTCTTTCTCTCCCAGATAGTCACGAATGTCCGCCGCGCGCTGTCTACTATGGACATCGATCCCGGCAAGGCCTTTTTGGCTTGAGGACATTTGGAGAGGAATTCTGGGAATGGATCCTTCGTTAATCTCGGCACTTGGTTATCCTCCGTACCGGTGCCGTTTCATTCTGAGATCTACATTTCGTTCATTGATATCTCTGTGATTGTGATTGTATTGTATTGTGGACCGCCGCATTGTAGTAAATCAAGTTTTGATGGTAGCCATTTAGTTTACAATGCGCTCTTGTCAAGTGCTTTGTGCGCTCGTCTTTGATGCTATTTGTGTGCGATTTGGTTCTCAGCGACAAAAATGAAAGCGTGGCGGATAGCTACAAACAAGCTCCCTTCCATTAGCGCTACTCGGACTCTTCTGACCGGGCTAAGGGACAAGAACCATGGCTACTTTGCGTTATTCCTTTGAATTGTTCAAGTTCAAAGGGCTAAATATATATTCATTATGAAAGGGCCATTTGTGATTTCTCTTTCTTTTGTCATCATTTGAAACGCTCGAGCCCGATCCGTTCACTTCTTGGGAGTCGACTCCTGGATATAAACGATGGAAGACGCCCGACGCTCATTCTTCTCTCCCCCCATTGCAAACATCAATATTCAACTCGAACAATTACCGCAATAGCCATTTCTACGACCCAAGTAAGCCATCTCCTCACAATATTCAGCATGGGCGAGCCATCTAAAATTCCGAGACCGATGGTTGCAAAGCTCTCCACTTACAACCTCTCAGACTTGAAACGGCCTGTCCCATCTTCCACAAAGGTCAAGTTGACAACAAGGACAAACGCCGAAACGAAAAGTAGGACGATAAGAACGCGTACTACCATGTCTTCTATTGAAAAAGTTGATGTCGAGGACAAGACGACTGGCAAAGTCGATGGGTCTGTTCCAATGGACTACATGACATCTTTCTTGGTCTCACTGACCATCTTCTTTTGCTTGATCGGTTATTGCTTCATCTCGTACAAGGCTTACCAATTTCTCAACTAAAGGCATTGCGTGGAAGTGATGGTAGGATGGACGGCGTAAATTGGCATGTAGCGTGTGAAGCGATTCATAGACAACAATGATATGCGATTATTTTAACTACTCAATGTTTTAACGAGACGTGACGTAATATCTATAAGAACAAATCAATAATGAAAGCCATTTGCCTATATTCACTGATGAATGATAATATTGATGGGCGTTATCCATGTAGTGTATTAACAATGTTAAACAACTTCTAAAGCAGACGCAAACTACTAGTAAAGGAAGTCGATCACCTTATTCCAATCCATTCAAGTTTCACACTCTGGACATCCTTACGCATATCCCAACAACTTCTTGAGGTCCTCTTTCAGATTTTCAATAGGCCTGCCAGAACCAGGCTCTTGCTTATGCGAGAAGTCCCCATCATAGCGATTTTCCTCATCGAATACTGCTGCAGTGCCCAAAATGGTGTACGCCTTACTGAACAGGCGAGTGGTCACACCTTTCTTCGTGTCCGCATCCCAAAGCGCAAATCCTTCCTTTTTGAACTCTTCAAGAGGTATGTCGACAATGTTCCACTCTCCCGCAGGTGAGAACTCTTTAATTATATCGATGAGTTCATTTGTGCTGACCGCGTGATCTGCAAAGTAGGCGATGCGATTCCGGTATTTATCTGGATTTTGGAGGACGGCTACAATAGTCTCGCCCGCTAGCGCTACACGGCTTATGGAAACCTTTTGATTGCCCGATCCAAAGCGCGTGATGGTGCGCTTCTTCTTGTCGACCCAGAAGTATCCAGTCTCGATGCCCCAGTCAAACCAACCTCCTAGAACAATGGCGGTCCACGAAAGCGTGCAGTCAGGCGACGATGTGAGCTTCTCAAGCTCTTTCTGAGCTTTATGCTTAGGTTCAAAAATTAAGACTTCCGTAGAATGGGTAGAAAAGGAATCAGTGCTAAAGTCAGGTGTGATCAAACGACTAACACCAGCAGCCAGAGCAGCCTGCACAATAATGCCCTGGTGCTGGGCTGCGGCAGGGTTGAATGCTTCGACGAGAGCGTCTTGCCCCTTCAAGGCTTCAGTAAGTGTCTTTAGGTCGTCATAAGAAGATGTCTTGATGGCGACTCCTTCGGGATAAGTAGAAGTGCTCTCTGGCCTTGCGATGATTGTCACAATGAAGCCGGCTGAAAGCAACGCTGGAACCGCTACTTTGCCAACATTTCCGGTAGCCTGTTAAAAGTCGATCATGTTAGCTGATGGCTAATATGGAAAATAAGCAATGCGTACGCCAAGAACAGCGACTGTCTTAATAGAGGACATCTTGTTGCTGTTTGCAGTCGGGGAAATGATGAACCCTTAATATTGAGAGGAGAATCGATTGAATCGGATGTTTTCTAGCTTTGAGGTTGTATCAACTGTGTTTAATGAAGACAACGGAGAGCAAAACATTAGGTTTATATAGACGTCTGATCAATGGTGCCTCAGCCCATCTGCACTTCATATTCTTTGCTCGAAATACAGCAATACAGGCGAAGAGCAATGCCTCTCACACTACAATACTGCTTCTGATTGGACGACATCCTCGTTCAAAAGCTCAAAACGGATTTACAGACTGGCGCTAATGCATCGGCCGAACCCTGCTCAGGATTTATAATTTGGCTAGTTCCGCTGGTTGAGCCTTTGGCCCCACGGCAGCAAGCCATCTAGAGCCTTTATTCCGTGCGACTTATTAACATACTTACATGCACCCTTAACAGAATCGCAATCTTATGCTTGTATATCCAGAGTCCTAATTCTATCCACATCCGCTGATAATTGACCTTCTTGCTACAACCTAATTGTATATGTCTTGATAGCCATTAAGAACTATGCAGGTATCGGCTTAAACAATGGATTATTCTCCTCCCCGTCCTGCGCCGCAATTTCCAGTCTTCGGCAGAGCGGCTGGGGTCTGCCACCAATGCAAAAGAGCCAAGGCCCGCTGCGACAAATCTCTTCCTGCCTGCGCCCGATGCCTATCGTATGTAATCTTTTAGTTCCTGGTACAATGTTAAAAGTATGAGTCTCCTTTTCATGCTCATATTCGCTTAGGAAACAGAATCGCTGCGTCTATGGGCGCCAAATATCCGCTAGTAACTCCGCCGGCGGAGTTTGTACCGGCGATGGAGAGGGTATCGTGCCACCTACGGATACTCAGACGTCATGTCTCTTTGGAGTATCTCTTGACACATGCTACAAGCTCGTTGGGATGATATCGGTTGCCCTGTTGAGTGGCTTCGATGACTCTGAGCAAGAGGCCTTGCTTCTTCGTATGGCACTTAAGCCCACAACATTGACTACCACATCCATTGTTCAGACTTATAAGGAAACCATCCATGGTTGGTTTCCAATCGTGGATGATGATCAATTTCGTCAATTTCTCGGACCTTCTACATTGGGAAATTGCCATGGTATTGACGTGATACTGCTTTTATCCATGGCACTGGTGTCTCAGCCTCCTTGCGCACACCGGGAGCACAACATGCACAGCAGCTTATACAAGGCGATGAAGCAATCGTTTTTGCTTTTACAGACACACACGAAGCCTTATATTCAGATTCTGCAGATTGGGCTCTTGCTTTCACTGTTCGAGTACGGCCATGGCTTGGGTCAAGAGTCTGAATTGACGGCTGCCGCTTGTGCGGCCATATGTAAATCACACAAGAAGTTTTACTTTTCTGAGAATAAAGGCGATGGAGAAGCGGATATAGCTGCTATCTGCTGGAGAGCAGCCGTTATCATGGACTGGTATGTGCTTGACAAATACGAGCCTCTGATTACTAGCTCACCAATACATTATAGTCTGATAGAACTGCCGAAATCCTCAACAAAAGAGCAAATAAAGAAGGAGATTGATTCGGATATCCTATTCCGGCCAACTTGGCAGTACGACAGGAACTTGGAAGAGAGATGTGGCTCATCATCAAACTTTGAGATGCTTTTCCAAGTTGCAACAGTGGTTCGAGAGGCAATACAGTATATTAAGGATGAGGGATTAGCAAAATCTCCGACGAACTCGTATTCAGTTATCGAGTCACGTCTACGAAATGTTTGCCACGCTCTAATTCGAGCTGCGGGCCCCAATTCTTTAATGTTCTGTGATAGCATTGCACTAGCACTCAGGTACGTTGTGATCACAATAACGATCCGCCAGCCGGCACCTGTAGCTAATCAGACACTGGCAGCTTTTTATTTGAGTTGAATGTGTTTCATATAGAAAACAATCTGTCGCCTGTCAGCATGGCGGATAAACTCGCTATAGAGTCATCTCGTCGAATGGCGGTTGATATTTGCAAGTCGATGAACGAGATAGTGCCAAAGAAAGGCGTGCCTGGGCTTTCACTCATTGGACTTTCTACAACCTGCCGAGCCGCGCAGATATTGGCCAGAACTGACGTTGGTTCATGTGAGGAAGGAAAGTTTAATATTGACGATCTTGAAGCTCTCAGCCGTGTACAATATGATTTCACCAAGAGGTGGCAGGTTGGTGGTAAATGAATTTGCATACCAAATGCGATTTGCCAATATGGTGGATGTTGAGGACAATTTTTCTTATTAGATTAGCGACTTATAAGAAGTTCGCAATTCCTCTCAAGGACTAGATAACCTCCAAATGTAATACTTCTATGGATCCGCTTTCCAGCAAACCTTGGTAATATGTCAATGCAATAGTGACCAATATCCCTTCAACAGTATTGCGCAACCTATTAAACTAAAAAGAAATTAAAAACTCCTATTAACAAACTTATTTGTAACTTGAAATTTGTAAAGAACTCTCAGATTGCTCCATTCGAATCCTTCATGCCGGGAATGCGAGTGAGTGATGCAACGTCAGGCTGTCTCGAATCGTGCTAGCACAAGCAGCCAACCAATCTTTGATCTTGTCCCAAATATTCTTGATCCCTATATTTAGCCATGAGAGTATATTCTTCAGCCAAGTAAATAAAGATTCCCATGAGATAAAATAGATTGCAGCCGCTGCACCTGATGCAACAAGCAATGCGTTTCCTGCTGTTGAACCAAGGGCTGCCCCGGCTTTTAAACCTGCAACCCCTCCTGCAATGTTTAATGCATCTCCGACAAACTTGTAGTGGAAAAATGCCCCTCCTGAGGACATCTTAACGCACGCAGTCGAGGCAAACCTGGTAGCCCCCGTGAGAATACCAAGAATCCCGGCAATGGGGGCCCTGAATTGGTTCCACCAATTGCCTTGAATTTTTATGCTATTCATCTCTTCAACATGTGAGAGAAGTCTATGGTGGTCGAATTCGGATTTCGCAGAATATCCTCCACATAGTTCTCTCCATTGACCTATTCCAGGGTCGACGCTGATCACGACTCCGGGCCCAAGCCAAAGCTTGGAGTTATGTGTCATGCTCTCCCAGCATTGGATAATCAGTCCACGAAATGTAGATAAGCCGTTAAGTAGAAGGAAACCTTGGGTATCATGGTCGATATCCAATCGGTATATTTTCAAGTCCATAATTCTGAAGCCGACGTTGAAATGCAGTTCGTTGATGAAGCTACTTGTGATAATCACAAGATTGTCATATATCCCTAAATCCTCAGCCTTTCTAATCATTGAGTTGACTCTAATATCGTCTGTGACACCGATACCGAAGTCTTATAATTTTACTGTCAGTTTGCATAACTGGAGATATATATATAAAGGGTGCCATTTTGTAGGCTCACTTTTCAGTCGTTCCAAACTTTTCTTCTGTTTCGTGTTCTTCAGTTCGTTCACCATGATTTCAGAAGTGCCGTGACAGCAAACGATGATCACAAAGGTATGAGGGTCGAATTCTAACTCCTCAAAGTAGGTGATTAATTCTTCAACCTCTTGGGCTACACGCAAGCCATTAGGTGGTCCAAATGCTTGCCGGAGGGTTAGTTGTGTCATGGTGCCAACAATGAGAAGATATAAGGCGGATTTGTAAGCTTAAGAAGTTCAATATTCACAAAGATCAAGTAACCTATGCGCAATACCATCATGATTCAAATTGGAAATGGAGCTGAGAGAGAATATTTATACGGATAGGCCATTAAATGCATGGTGTCTTAAAACTATCCCTTGCAGACTTCACCGATTCTCAGCGTGTCTGAAAACTGAGAAGCGATGCTCACAAGCCGATGGGTAGACGTCATCCGACGAATTGGAGGGAAGCTATCCAATCAAGACTCTATGTAATCTTAAGTGTCTTAGAGGGGTATGCATTTCTGCCAACACAACTACAGGTTAAGGGTGTTGGCCACGAATGAAAATTGAACAACCTGCTGTAGCTAATGTAAGGGGCCTATAAGTATAGAGGAAGAGCAAGTCAGCACTACATAGTAGGTACACGTGTCTGTGTATCTGTCTTTTTCTGAGACATTGTAAGGGAGGATGTCTTGTTCTATCAAGCCATGAATAAGAATTTACGCAATGGCCCTGCATCTAAACGAGAGGGAAACGAGAGCGCGCGTTCTCTCAAAGTTATATAAGCTAAATTGAGCAGGGAGACTACGTGTGCGGAAAAGGATATCCAACATATATGGAATACACGGAGATCTAATTGGCGGTATCAACTGAGCCCAAATTGAATATTTGCAGGTTTCTTATTCAGAGGACGCGTCGGGTGCGGATGGAGGTTCGCAGAACCTATGAAGATCTGGAGCTGGCGCAAGGTCGGTCTTTTATATTTTTTGCTAGTTTGACATTGTAGGGCGTGAAGCAACACTCGATATAAACATAGTCGAAAGCGTGATAGGTACGGAATACCTAGCCAAAGAAATCCAACAAAAGGAAGAAGGAATATACTTTTTAGAATAATGAATAAAAAGTTCCCAACAGCCAGCTCACATTTTCTAAATTGGGTAATTTTGCTGACTGCTGATACATCTAATATGTCCATTTGCCGAAGGATTCAGCCGTGTTCAATAGAGATACCCTAGACAAGATTTGAGGAGCAGCGTGTTGGAGCTCACCAAAATAAGGATTACAATGTACCCCGTACAATGGAACGTTAGGTGGTAATATCCCTCGAATCTTGAGCCATCTGTCCCGAAATAGCGGAATCAGCGGTTACCAGAAAATGATTACAATTTGAAACAGGCTATGAAGAGCAAAAGCTTTTCTGGAAAAGGTTGTGTCTCAAAGTAGAAAGAATACTAAGATTATTCCCGGTTTACAGGGACCAGACATGAATCCCTGACAGTTACTCCGCACTCCGTTTTCGCAACCGAAAGGGCGGAATCTTCTGCTCCATTACTCTATTTTCAAGAAATCGGTGAGGATCACACTTCCGCAGAGCAAGGTCGCTCGTATTTGCTTAGTCGCTAGGCCCCGCTTTTATCTCATTGCTGCGATTTTCCTACAAAGTCTTCCTTTACTACATGATATGTTAAATACCCATTCTCTCTGTTATTGGAGGTGTGGATTTTCAGATTATACTGGCCTCATCGTGAGAGAAAATTGTGCACACTGACTGGGCATCTTCTTACGTACTAACATCGTACCTGTAAAGCTAGTATACTTTGTCAGCGTTGGAATTAATGTTGGTAATCGTCAGATTTGAACCGCCAAGAAGTCTGCTTCGAAAAAATTGACCTGCTGGTCCGAAGTACTTCGTCCATAATATTTCGTCCGTCGTGTTCTTTTAGTTAAAGAAGACTCAAACCATGTTTGTGCAACTCGATCCTTATCCCGCTATGACATATTCAGCAACTGTTCTAGGCTGCCCAATAAACGCTGTAAAGTAAGCTTACTGTAACATAGGGGAATGCATGCTCAAGAGTGTGGGTGTGGACAAACTAGGAAGGCAGATTCAGCTAGGTTGACTAGGGGTTCAACAAAATGTTGAGTGCCATTAGTAACATAAAAAGGGTAACAACTAGGTGTCCGAAGCGAATACAAGGGGCAATTTGCTGGATTTGGTGAGAATCGCTTGTATGAAGTGCGAAATATGCGAGTATCCTATGGAATTCAATTGATTCAAACGCAGAGCTATAGCTTGATGGTAGTACTCGCTAGAGCATACGTTATTTACTATGCTTAAAAGTTCCGGCGTCTTTCCGTAAACGCCGGTGGAAACGTGGGTCAGAACAGCACTTAAAATGATAAGAGGCAGGGATCTGGCTGATACCCGAGTCCCCGAGAAAAGAAATCAGTACGGAGTAAGGACGCTTGAAATACGAAATATTATGCCGTGAAAAACCAAGCCCACCAATGATATAGTGCTCACTCAATCGGTCCGGATCGTCGGGCCCTACCGATCCCGGTACTCATTTTCGTAGGTAGTTTGAAGTAGTGGTGGTAGTGCCGGTAGTCCTTGATATGGGGACTGGAACGCTTGCACAGAGACCCAGGCCGAGCTTCCGGAGTGTAAGTAGTTGAACCTGTATGATTCCAATGTTTTGAGTACTTATACTGTGTTTCTTGTTTCTTTGAAGCACCAATGTCTTATGGGATGCTGATAACTGTGTTCCAGGGTTGCCATGGTAGGAGACTAAAATGTAATGGTTTGAGGACGAATGTTGGATAGTAAGCTGCTGGTTCCTGTTTGAGGGTGGATAGTACCTATACCAAAGCAGATTAATGTTGCGCCCCAGACTACAAGTATGCTGATGAGGACTGGGGTAGAGACTTTTGACAAGAAGTAGGGACTATTAGTGGGTAACGGAAGTCGGTGAGTCGGTTAATAGGACAGACATCGTTGAGGTGGTCAGCCATTCTGGCAAGCAGACCCTGGAAGTGGTTCGATGTAAGGTACGTGGCCAAGTTTGTACCAATAGGACGATTCGTGGAGTCTCGACGGGGTCTTGACAAGGGGATTGAGATGTTCACGTCGGACTGTTGAGAGCAGAGCACCAAACTTATAAATACTTGCCTCATTCCCCTCGAGGTTTCAATTTTCAGAAGATATCCCAACCAACACTCAACCCAACAGTCTTCAATTCATAACCAACCAAACACTCCATCAACCAACCATTCAAAATGAAGGTCTACGCCGTTGTCCTTGCTCTCGCTGCTCTGGCCAGCGCTGCTTGCAACAGCTGCCATGTATGCCTCTCTTCTCTCCCCTTCATTTGTCTACCATAGAGTGTGTATCAGTACTAATAAGAGTAAAGGACTGCCCCGGAAGCCAAGTTTGCAACCACTTTGGAGGCTTTGGAGTCAACCCCACCACTTTCTGCGTTGAGCCCAGCGACCCTAGCTGCAACGACCCCCGTGGTAACTGCGACACTGCCTCCTGCAACTAATGGAATGGAGAGGAAGATGGGGGAGGGTTTATAATTCATGACATGTATATGGTATGAGCTTATATGAGTTTAATATATGCGTGTTTGAAGATTTTGCCGAATGGCTATCTCTCCTGTTTATAAACTTGTTTGAAACAAGTTTTACTAAATATGATTCTGTATTCATGCGAAGCATGAGATAAATGCCAATCCCAAGTTTCGTTACGCATAAGCAGATCTCAATGTGACACCCAATCTGTCATGCCTTCGGATGTAACACTCTTGGATTCAGGGGTCTCTAGAGTCTAGAACGCAGTAGCCTAGTTCACATGTTGTATCGAACCATTTTGTCTTTCGCTGTGGATAAGAGAAGGCGGGAGATGGCTTGATTTGAAGAACAATACCGCTGGTTGACTATAAGAAGAATAGGGGAGCATAAAGACGCTAATAACATTGCTGAAGGGTAATAAGGGTCAAGTCCAATGGGAAGAAAACCATCATGCTAAGACATTT
This sequence comes from Trichoderma brevicompactum, assembly GCA_003012085.1. NCBI lineage: Eukaryota > Fungi > Ascomycota > Sordariomycetes > Hypocreales > Hypocreaceae > Trichoderma > Trichoderma brevicompactum. The sequence continues at coordinate 25,330 of PXNZ01000806.1, forward strand.
TCCGTCCTATTACCTGGTTCCACTTCACAAACTTCCATTTCTCCAGCATGCCTTCGTGTCCCTCTCGCCTCTCAGCCCATATGTCTTTTGTTTCAAGTATTCCCTTAGCAATCCAACTGCCTTGGGCCATAAACTGGCTCCAGACCAAGGCTGAATCTTTGCAAGTTCCCATCTCGTCCTTTAGATTGAGCACGCGGTGGGCTATGTCTTGCGCTTCAACTTCCAGATGTTGAAATCTTGTCGGAGATATGGCGTACAAAAGTCGTGACTTGACCATTCGACATACTGCATATGTTCCTCTCAATGCTAGACGTGTTATGCACCAGGGACCCAAACCCCTATAATCAAACTCTGGAGAAAAGACGAGGACACCATATTCGTCTTCTCTAAGCCCCCCGTCCTTTACTATGGGCTTCTTCCTAACCCAGGTAAGCCATATCATTAGGTTCTTCCGTTTCGCCAGCAGGCGCTCTACGACGTTATCAACGTCTTTCTGCGAAGGTGGACAAGGCGCAAGCAGCAGTTCTGTTGTATCTTTGAACAACCTTGGCAACTCGATAAGGCCACCCCATAATGCGAGGGCGAACTCCTTATCATTTAAGAGAGTCGTATCTTCACTAACAGCCTCACGAATGACAGCTTGCCATTGCGACTGTTCCAAAAAGCATGTTGTGTTGCTAAGGAATGCAGCCATTACCTAGAAGAAGATTAGTAAGTTGTTGATGATGATTTTAGTCCTGAAAAATAAATGTCCTTACAGTCGGCCCAATATGTGCCAAGAAAAGAGCCTTTTCAAACTCTGACTTGAACATGTGAGCGCCTCGAGCCTCTACAAGTCGAGCTGCACCCCCGATATGTTGCATCCAAGAATCCTCTTTCTCATTTCCATTCAGCGCCTACCAAAATCCGTTAGCTGATCGCATTTACGACGCCCTAAGAGATACTCACCTCAAAGATTCCCAACAGCTGTATGGCACACAGAGTTTCTGGTTTCGCCCACTCGCGCTCATCAAGCAATGCCTCCTGGAGCGCTTGAAGTGCTTTCTGATAGTGCATCAACGCCTTCAAATCTCCTTTGGGCGACCTATCTTCTACTGGCTGCGATATGTACTGGAGCTTTGCAATGACACAGTCTGTTGCATGGCGGAGCAGTAGTACGTGTCCGTACCGGCTCGGGATAAATGATAAGAGCCTCTGACTCGAGGCTTGTGCGGAGACGAGGCGATCTTTGGGCTGTGTCGGCTCATATAAGTAGTGGGAAAGGGTGCCGACGCCGAGACGAAGGCCGGTTAGCGGCATGAGATTAAGAAGAATGGAGAATTGCTTGGGCATTGCTGGGTCCTGGAAGGCAAAGGGTATTGAGTAGGCCAGAGGCTGATGAATTCGCTGCCCAGTCGCATTTGCTTCTGATTCAGCCCAATCTTTATTAGCCTCGAAACCATCAGGCAAAGGATTAGAACCCCTCGGCGGCTGGCCTATGAACATTGGATACTGCCTCATGTTATGCTTCCCGTAATCTCCCCTCTGCCTCCGGGCCACGGCGGTATCTCTCATCGCCTGCTGCCGGATGCGCCGCCGGACCTGCGCATCCGTGACGAGATTCGGCCCGTCATAGTTGACAAAAGAGAAAGACTTGTCTGCGATCCGTTGCGGCATGCTGTCTGTATGTGCTATAACGCACTCAGATTGCGAAAAAGCGGATACTGAAGCAGAAGTGGATTGATCAAGGATTAGTAGTTCAAATGTCCTTCCTGACGACTGGGCCACCAATAATCAACTTCTAGAGCAGTGTTGCAATTTGACACATGCTTCGTTGTTGGCTAGAAGCTGGTGGAAGCGCGCCCGAAGGAATGGACGGCTTTGATTACTATTCACAAACTCAAATCGAGTTTAGGGTATCGTCGAAACTCCGACGCGATGCACAACACAAGCCACATTGGGGAATAATTTCGGACAGTGTGTGTTGCCGGTACATGAACTTTACCTACGTGTCTGTTACAATTTATCACGAATAAAGTTTATGGCAACCAGTGCCTTGAAGTGTTAAAGGTGTTGGAACATGCATAGAGGCAGGAGATTTGAATATAGTTACCAGGCAGTTTAAAGGGTATCATTTTGTAGTCTGCAATACAGCTTACACAGTCTCTGTTTTGATGGCCTAAGAACATGGGACTTGGCTCCGGTTTTATCCTCGGCTTCCACATCCATGCTATTAATATCTCCAACAAAATCCGTGTAGAATGGTTCTGGAGGATGACTCCAGACATGAATGACGGCATCAGATACACATTCAATCTGAATTGCTCGAAATCCCTTTGCTGCCGATGCGCGCATTAGGTAGTGCGCAAGTGCCTTCATGAGCCCCCTGCCCTCATAGTCTTGCCGTGTGCTTGTCGCCGCCCGAAATAGTACTTGTCCTGGGCCGATAGCCTTCCAAGAATCGATATTCCGTTTATCAACTGCGTTTAAAGCAGTCATGGCAGGTCCAAACCCAGGGAGCGCTGCCATCATGTCTGCCAACTTTTCGGGGTTCAAGGGATCGAAGCTATCGTATGCCATCGCGACTGACACCAGCGGAAAGTCCATCTGTTCAAGCAGGTCCTTGGCATCAGCGGCCTCATCATCAAGGTTCCAATAGATGTTTCCGCCCGTAGCAACTGATTCAGATCGCTTAAATTTGTATTCTTTGTCAAAAACGCCTAGAGAGTGGCCGGATTCGATCTGATGCTGTATCAAATATGTCATGCTCTTATAGGTATCATATGTGCGCCGTGTCAAGTTCTGTCGACACGAAGCTGTCCACACGGTTGTATTATAGACGTTGCTGAGGGCGACGATGGCCTTGGCCTAGTCGCGCTGCTTCAGCTCGAGCGGCCGAATCTCGTAACGGGGCGGTAGGTTTGGTATTGCTGTCATGTTTATGAAAGATAACGAGGCTGTTGTAGGTTACGGCTACTACGGCCACAGCTGCGATAACCTAAATGGCATAAAAGAGCAACTATTACTTGAGCCCATTTGGCAATTTAAATGTTTGGGCTCAACCTTGTGTCGATGAGTTACCGGATACCCGATGAATGCGCCAGGCGAGCGGTCTCTTTGCTGCTGGTATGCATGAGAGCATCAGCATTGAGATGAATCTTTAAGCAGACCAAAATATTTGTCTTTATATAAATCAACTAAAAAGCATCTATATCGCTGTGTGTAATACTACGTCTACCTTGTAGCGTGAGAAAGAAACGGCGCCGAAATCTCATTACTAAAGGCCTTTTCAAGTATAAGGACAGGCCGGTTATTGAACACTAAAAAGTCTCCATCAGTGTCTCTAAAAATGCGTTCAGGTTTCGTTTATCTAGGATATATAAAGGCATCATTTGCTACTGCCATCAGCTGGTTTTAGATTTTTATATCAGATAGCCTATTGTCCCCTATATGGATGGTGCATTGCCACGGTTACCGGGACGTCAGCAATAAGATCCCTTGGCACCCGACATCTCGCATAACGCCATTATCTACGAGCACAATTAGTGTCCCTACCTGCATGGCACTACTGTGAGATTGGGGATGTGGACAGAATGCTGTCAAGGGGATTGTACTGTAGTGTATTTGCCGAACTCTTCAGCCTAATCGCCTGGAGATCTGACTCCATACAAACCAAACCATGAGATGCAGCCATATGCAAGATAGATTACCCCACAGATGCTGCGTCGCAGATAGTTTAAAGGGGGGTTTTTTTTTAATTTAAAAGGACATGTACAACCAACAACATTCCATCGAACATTTCGATTATTTGAGCTAGTCCCCGCATCCAAATTGCTCTCCACCAACTTGGCTTATCTGAGAAAAGTTCGAGAATCCCGACCTCGGCCTGCTCGGTCTAGTCTCACGCTTAGTCATGTTGAACTAGCAGCCGTATCTTCTCTGGGGTTCGCGATAATGCCAATACTGATCTTCAATCTCCACTCGTCTACTCCAGAAAGTGATGGGGTTTCATCATCTCGGATCGAAAAAAATCTGCGACATCTCGGATTGTCGCTTGCGTTGATGCCATCGCCGTTGTTCCCCCATGGACATTCAGCAGTCAACTCCAAAGTCCAGTCGTCATTTAGATAGAGAGAGGAAACGAGCCGCTCGAGCGTATGTCAACCCGAGGAAGAGGATTCAGCATACAGGTTATAACAACTGGAGTCTGACACGACGTGTGTAGGTGCGATGGCTGTCGCCGCCAGAAAGAGAGATGTGATGGAGGCGTGCCTTGTCGGAGATGCTTCCGACTAGGTCGCCCATGCGATTTCTCTGGCAGGGCTTCAACGGAAACGGAGTCCCAGGCTGGCTCAGGATTGCGCCCTGGAGCCATAGCAAGATATCGCGCGCTAGATCACAGCTCTGCTGAGCAAGCAAAGCGGCTCGAGTATCTGGAGAGAATTGTCCAGGGCTATGTCGGCAGCAAGGATGCTCTAGATCTTGAGACCCTCAAGGGTTTAGCTCAGGCCACAGAGAAACGTCGGACCTCTCCTCGACCAGCAGACACTTCCTCCCAAAGCTCTGAATTCGATGGCGTAGATGAAAAGTTTGACATGCAGCCGCTCCACGGCAATGTCACCCGTACGAACGAACCCATGATTGCCTACTTGACCGAAAGTGGAAAGCTAATTGTAGCTGCTAGATTATTCTGGAGAGTTCTCGCATTGGAACTTTTCAATGCGAATAAAGAAATGGATCGATCAAAGCGTTCCAAACGACGCTTCAAATGTAAATACAATGCACTGTTGATCGCACTCTCTTACACCATGGCTGACCGGCTTTGTGTAGCAGTCATCCAAATCCGCAACAACGTTTCAGGAATACTATCGGGCCGAGGAATTGCAATCGCACTCAGATGCATTGGGAGCACTGTCATTTTTACCGCCGAGACCCATCGCCGATTTTCTTGTTTATTCCTTCTTCAAGCACGCGCAGACCAACTATTTCTTCGTCGAGCAGAATTGGCTCAAGGCCAAGCTGGATCTCGCGTACGAAAACACAGCGGCATTCTCCCGGCGGGACGTGGGGGTGGTGTGCATCTTTTTTGCTATTCTGGCCATTGGAACACAGTTTGCCTACCTCGAGTCATTGGTTGATGGCACCGAGAATCCCACAGAGAAGGGGCCTGGCGCATTCACAGAGGACTCACTTGGGATACTCTTCTACCAACAGGCGTGCCGACTGCTCCCAGATGTCATCACAGCATCGTCGCTAGAGAGTGTCCAGGCTTGCCTATTGCTCGGTATATACACTCTCCCAGTGGATGCATCTGGGTTATCCTACATCTATCTTAATCTAGCTCTTAAGCTTGCGATACAGAACGGCATGCACAGAAAATATTTCGTTGAAAGTCGAGATGCGGATATTGTTGAAACTAGGAATCGGGTTTGGTGGAGTGTATACACGATCGAAAAGTACGTTTCTACTATGAGAATGTCTCTTTTCCACTTCAAAAACGGAAATATGTTGAGCTAACGTACAAATAGGCGTGTTGGAACCTTTCATGGAAGACCAATGTCTATATCAAGTACTGATGTAGATGCGGATTTTCCTGTTCATCGCCCCGACTTGTGGTCATCAACCTCACCGATAGACGCCGCACATATTCTTGCGACTATCGAACTGAACCAGAAGCTGAGCAGAATGTCTCGTGAAATGTGAGATACTTGAATTTTTTTTTTGGCATTAGTTTGACTTACTGATAATCTTCAGAACCATCCTTAGATCTTTACCCAAACACGAGGTGCCTGAGGGACTGAGAAGACTCTTACATCTTCACCGTGAGCTAAAAAACTGGTGGGATGCTCTACCGAATGACACCTTTTGCAAGGAATTTACATCGCAGTCGAAAACTTCTCGCCAGCAAATACATCTGCAATTGGAATATTGCCTTGTGCGTATGTTTGTCGGTCGCGTCTTCATCTTTCCCGAGGCGGGATTGAGGGATGGCAGCAGTCCAGCCACATCTGCAAATGGTCCCTCCAGCGCATCACAGGGCAAGAAAGGCACTCGCTCGACTCTGGTTGCGGATTGCATTGAGGCTGCACTTTCAGTCATAGACACATGCCGCTATCTGCGCAATAGCATTGGTCTTGCTCGTGCGTCTTATACAGAGTTTAGCTCTTGTCGGGCGGCTCTTTTAGTCGTTACAACGCAATGCCTCTCTCAAAAGACATACATGTTCCGACAGGCTTTGCGAGATGGGCTATCTATGCTCAAGGAAATGTCAACCGGCAGCCTATCAGCACACTCCGAAACTTCGCTCATCGAGGCATTTGAACAAGCCATCGCCAACATGAATGCACAGGAGCAGACGACCAGCGCAACGGTGAGCGAGTCTGAGTATGCAAAGTTCAAAAGATGGGAACAATTGTGGAAGAGCGACGCTCCTCTAGCGGAAATACCAGAAGACAGTACCCAGACCAAGCAAGCGCCGATGGCGCCCCCGATAACAGAGCCGCCGAAGCAAACTGGGGAAGCTTCAAAAGAGGATACCGTGATGATGCCGTCAGGTACTCCATTTTTTGGTGTGGACGGACACTTTGCATCATTTCCGCAAAGTTTGGATGATTTTTCAGCTTTCTTTGGGAATGAATTCGTGTCTAATATTGATTCTGGCCATGGCTGAAAGCTGAAATCGACAAACAAGAGATGTAAATGAACCTAACCGAAATTGGTCGAGCGCGCCGCGGATCGAGCCGTCGATATATATCGCTTGGAAAGATAATGAAGGTGGACGATGACCGCGGTGTTCTATTAAAAGAGCCGCTAACCCTGCTCGAGGAACTGAGGTGCCACTACAAGCCGGCGGCAGCGATGCCAGGCTGGATATTTGAAGAGAAGGAATATAAGTGCGACTGCCCTTGAGGCTGGCCAGGCTCTGATATATTTGGCCATCATCGTTACAAGATGTCTTTCAAGACCAAGGCTGAACAAGCCCTCATACAGCTGACTGTTTGACCCTTTGCAGCAAATACTGATTGTTCGGCAACCTATTCTTCAGAGATGGGGTCGATGGGAAGAGAATACGAAGTACTATTTCTGTATTAATTAGAGCCAGAGCATACTTTCAGGAGACTATCCTGCACTTTTTTGTATAATATAGTGGAAATGATGCACATATGCGAAGTATACAGTGCCGAGGGCTCGAGATTGATCCATGTTGGCCGCCGCTTTACCGAAAAATGGCGGGTTTCCCGCAAATGGTCGGGTAAATGCTTCTTATTCGTGGTGTGATAGCCCAATATACAGATGGAATATAATTAAGAGTTCTCCTATTTGCACCATAACGAATTTCTATTTGAACCGTAATGCTCCACATCACTAGCTAAGTTCACCCCCAAATCGCAATTGCCACACCCGCACACCAAAATACAGTGCGGCGCGCTGGTATAAGAGATCATCATACAAAATTTCACATTACAACACTATAGACTATCAATCAGCGCCAATTCCTTCAAAAATCGCATTTCCGGCCCTTCCAATTCAATGTAAACACTTCTCACGGGCCGGCTAGTTCATCCGGCTTGTTAACGCCGCCGGGTTGGGTGGCTGGGATGACTTCAATGACTTCCTCGGCCTCAGACTCGGTCTCGGGGTCGGTCTCAGGCTCGGTCTCGAAGGCGGCGGCAGCTATCGCGGCCAGCCTTGCTGTAGATGAGGCTCTTGTTGATCTTTGCGATCGTCCTCTCGTAGTTCTCGTCGTCTGCGAATTTGTGCGTGACTGGGAACTCCTCGTCGACTGTGAGGAAGCTGCCTGGGTGCGGCCGCGACCGCGGCTCTGGGATGACCTCTGCGAGCCCTGAACTTTAAATTGAGAGAGATTCCGGCGCGAGCTTGGCTTCACGCGGCGAGGCGCTTGCGAATTCTGCTTAGGCTGCCGCTGCTGCGTTGACTGTGCTGTCTGCTCCCGCTGGGCATTATCCTGGCCGTCGTCGGCCCTCAGTGCTAACGGCACAGTCATCTTCTCGTTATTGGGAATGCAAGGCCGGCCGCGGAGGCTCTAGACAATATCAGGGTCGCGGATTTGAAGCAGGGGCTCGTCAATATTCTAAGATCAAGCAGTTAGTAGCTTTCCTATAAAAAAAATAAGAGAAATATACTAAAGGCTTGACTAGCCACTATCGCGGGTGGACATCATCTTTATTAAGGGCCTCGCCAGCATTAAGCTTCTTAAAGATCTTGTAGCTGCAAGGAAGTGTATACTATTGCATAAAGCTGCTAGTGCAGGGAGGCAGCGGCAGAGGTATTAGACTGCGGCTTGAGGGCATCACGGCTATGGCTAGGCAATGCTGCTATGCAAGGAGATTAACAGCAATATAGCTGACAGTTATTAGGATGTTGCCCAGCCAGTCTTGCTGCTAGATAAAGCGTTAGCACTGCCGCATCTGCATCCTAGCCGCGTTCTTAATATAGTCTCGTTCCTTCTTCTGCAATATAAGAGCGATTGCGTTATAAAGGTGCAGGAGATCGCTTGTGCCTAAGATGAGGAAGGACTTTACATCTTTGTGAGCCGTTTCCACAGGACTATTGACTTGCTAGCTGAAGTTGCAATAACATTTGATGTAGCAGCAAGCCTACTGCTCGCAGTACAGCATATATTCTTTTGAAATATAATGAAGGATATGATTCTGCGTGGAATTGTATATGGCCTTCATCTTCTCCTATGCTAACTGGAAAGCAGCTTTATCTTCAGCATAGATAACCTGCTGCCAGGCGCAGAATATTCCATCGCAAGTCTAGGGCGAGGTAGTAGGCAGCGAGGCAGTATAGTTATGTTTAGCAGTCTCTTGCTCAGTAGTGCAGGCAGCGAGGAGGTCATTGTCGCCATCAGCAATCTCAGGCTCGTCAGCGGCCTCGGACTCAGGATCGTCATTATCATCGCCGTCTTCGCCCTTCCACTTTAATTAAATTCATGCCCTAATATTAGCGTTGATGTAATAAATATATAACTGCTGCTATATATTAGGGAAGACTGACTTAATAACATTCTTAAGGGCTATCTCCTTGTCTATAATTATTACAGTCGGTGCTGCCACATGAAGGTCTTGACGAAGTTCCTCAAGCCGTTAACAAAGCTATAAGTAACTGTCTTCCTTCTCTATATTAATAAGGCCGAATGCAAAGTTGGCTACTGACTTCTAGTCTGTGATGCCTATGACCTCGAAGAGATACATGTAGAATCGGTTAGTCTTGTACATGTTGTCAAGTCTGATGACTTCAGGGAACTAGCGCTACATTATCTCTAACCAAGGATAAGTCCATAGGACACCCTTAACCTTGTTGTCGGCATCAAGCTTGATATAGTAATGAAGTTTGTTATCTTAAAGTTGCTTAATCCAGGCCTGGGTGGCTGACAAGCTATTAAGTCCCTCAATCCTAATCCTCTGCCTATTATTATAGATGTCTAACTAGCGAAAGAACGTAGGCTTGGCGGCAGCAGCGCTGGAATCCCTTAAGATCTCCAACATCTCGCGCGCAGGAAGGGCCCAGTGCTTGGCCAAGTCTCACTCTTGTTATTGCTAGGCAGGGGTGCGCTGACGATGCATTATATGTGCCGATAGATCGAGTGATGGGTTATGATTGTATTTAGCATAGATGATGCGATAGGACTACTTCTAGTTGGAGCTTTGGGTCGCTGACACTGTGATCTTGTAGGGGCATTCTAGCTGCTGGCTTGATGATCGTCGGATTCCAGTGCTTGTTGAAGTCCCACTGCCCGCGCAGTTGCAGACGAGGGCACGATATGTGTAGACTCTCTTGCTGTTGATCTCTTTGGCGTTGGAACTTCGCAGGGTTTGAAGGGCGGCGCCATTGTGATGATGGAATATTTGCAGGAAGGCCAGAAGCTCGTCGTACGTATTGTATAGTCTTGAGGGCAGTGGCGATGGAATTACGCGCTGTGGTGCTGAGTCTGCGGTCTCTAGGACTTCCTCGACTTCCTCGACTTGCGGCAGCGACCTTGCGGCATACATAGGCGGCTGCAATAGCCTCTGGGCGTATGGAGGCGGCGGCGTTCCCTTATACTCGTCTCTAGGCCGCGGGAATGCCATATTGTCATTAAATTTATAGTGTTGCAGCCACTCTAGGTTATTAAATTCGTTATTGTTAAAGGCAACTTCAGCAGCTGGGTCTGCCGCAGCCAGGGCCTCTGCCGCTGCCAGCGAGTTTAACAGGAAGAAGGCGCGAATCTTATTAAGGCTGGCGCTGTGGGATAGCTCTGATGATAGCGGCGGGTCAAGGCGATCGTCGCCGAGGGAGGAATCCATCGCGATGTTGAACTTCGCGATGTTGAACTTCGCAATGTTGAACTTCGCGATAAAGGTCAAGTGTGGTATCACAAAGTACGCGGCGTGCCAGCGCGCCGCACTGTAATTAGGTGTAGATTAATGGGATCGGTGGTGTATGCGCATTAATTTTAGTACAGGCACGGACCACTACGGTTCAAATAGAAATTCGTTACGGTGCAAATAGGAGAACTCATAATTAAATACTATTTTCACAAGTTGCAGTCCATCTTGAAGATTCGCATCACGCATCTTATACCTCTTGACAGCTCCTTACTACAGGTCAGAGATGAGTGGGTACAGAATTTGTTACCTACCAAAAGTAGATTTTTGTGCGGCAAGCCAAGCCTCTCCTATTACAAAGCCTAGCCTAGATTATCCGACTGTTTAAATGATGAAAATGACACAAAGAACGCGGCTAAATGGTGTCTCACTCACGTCACGGCGATCCTCCTCTGGGATCGTCATGCCAGCACGATCAGCCGACTAGCTAGAAACTACACCAAATGCGTCTGGCAGCGCGGGGTGAAACCAGGCACACTGACGCCTCTATTGGCCTGGACCCCTTTGGTTCATTTCCCAAAGGCAGTGGGGAATGCAAATCTGAAACCTCCGCTGCACAGCCTCTTGCTTGGCCGTGCGGAATGGTGATGCGATTAATAGCAGCAAAACATGCGGACTTGGGACTAACAGCAGCGGACTAAAGACGGAGGGAGTAGCACTAAGAGTGAGAGTGACGATACGAGTAGTAGTACGGAGTCGTAGTATATACATAGCCAAGGCTCAAGGAATGCGAATTGAATTTCATCTCGAGTTTTTTTTGTCCTTTACATCCTCATTGTCGTTGACATCCTCTCCCTCCTCCTCCTCCTCCTC
>PXNZ01000807.1:0-21561 GCA_003012085.1 Trichoderma brevicompactum
TATACTAACCTATAGGTAACCCGTTCGTCACAAATACTTTATTAGTCCATATCCAAAGCTTGTCAGCACTCTCCTGATTTTTAGCAGCCTTGTCTTTATCTACATCACTGTTGCTTAGCACTCCCACAGGCTTGTAGTATGCTCCGTTTACAAGATCATTTCTGTTCGCTCCTGCGGCGGTCCATAGTTGATTAAGCACACCCTCCTCCGGCGTGAGAATGGAAACGCCTTGGATCAGGTTTGCGATATGAAGGAAAGCCGTGTCTGCAAAGGACAGAGTGTTTACCAAATCTGTTTTCACAACGCCGGGATGCACTGAGACTACCATTAGCTTCGGAAAACGGCGCCCAAGTTCTGCCGCGAACACAAGGTTGGCAAATTTGGATTGGCTGTGGGGCTCTTCTTGTTAGCACGACTCGCTCCATTCTCATATTCGAGCAGATGGATGAAGAGGTGATATTACCCGTATCTTAACAGCCAAACTGGCATCCCGCCTTTTTCTGTTCGTAGCTTGTCGTACACTATGCCGCCGGATGGGTGTCCTTTCCATCCTTCTGATGTAAGACACACGACTCTCACGTCAGAGTGCGGCATTTCTGCAGTTCGAATGAGGATTGGTAGAAGTTGGCGTATGATCATGGCATGTGCTAAATGGTTGATTGCAAAATGGATCTCGAATCCATCTTTGCTTACTGCCGGCGGCGCTGCCATAACGCCTGCGTTGCAAATGAGGATATCCAGCCGGTCATGTGCGAATTGAGCTATGCCAACCCTTACTGACTCTAGAGAACTGAAGTCCATCTCTAAAAAGGTCAGTCCTACACCTGAAGTTTCCGCTTTGATATCATTCATGATCGCATCGGCTGCCTTTTGGTTACGACCGGTGAAGTAGATGTGCTGGGGACCATGCTTTGCAAGAGCCTGGATAGACTCTTTCCCCAAGCCGCCGGTTCCTTATGTGCCGAGTATTAGAAATAGTCTTTGAGTTTTTATAGAAAGACGATTGATCAAAAACATACCTCCAGTAACAAGGATAACTTTGCTACTCAGAGACGAGATATCCCTCTCGGGATTGAAATTGGCGATGCCGGCGAGACGTGGCATATTGAATAATGAAGGACAGGTAACTGAGTATACTGGGATGGATGTTTCTTTGGTGAGAGATCGAGAGCAGAATTTCCAATCTGTTCGCCGTGCATATTTATAGATTCTTGTAACATGTCTAAATAAAAAGGACTGCATTCACAGGTCCTGCGTGTTCTCTTTGTCCCGCCTCGAACCCTTACTTCCGCTAAAAGGACTTGGTTTACACAGCTCTAGCATTACCAAAAAGGTTATAGAGCGTCACGATCTTGCATTAGCTCGATATGGTACTCCGTACAGTGAAGGCAATAAGTCTTAGCACCCTGTCAGGTCACTTTATAGATAGACTAACCGGATTAATCCACTTATTTTCCGCCGCTTTATGGTTGGCCTAGAACGCTATATTTTAGTGATGGACTCGCTGTAAACTAGTAAGTAAGTCACTATATTATAGCGAGTAATGCGCTATATTATAGTGGATAAATTTAACCACTATAAAGGTATAATACATCACTATTTTTTAATGCCTAGCTTGCTATAATATAATGAGTACATCGCTATATTTTATTTTATAATGCGCCATATTATAGTGCTTGTAGTGTATTGTTTACTGTAATAAAGCGGCGTTATATTTAAGGCCTAGTTAGGCTAGTCTATTTACAGCAACTTGACAGGGTGCTAAGACTTATTGCCTCCCACTGTACTCTGTACGCAGCCTATCTAACCACATGCGACCAACCGTTAATAGTGGGTCATATCCACATGTCCAACTCTTGATGCTTTGGTAGCCCGACACTGATGAATGCCTATTCTCTTTATTGCCTCTAATTTGATATCGCCGTGACTTCGAGACCCTGGCTCACGGCTTCTAATTCTTCTGTTGGCGACTTTGGGATACCGCTAAGAAGCATTTGTCGGCATACTCATTCCTCTTGACAGATGATGGCGGATGCGGCTGTTACTGTCAGCTATCCGCAAGAGATACCCAAGGTACAGCCCACCGGCAAGCCCAAATGCTCAAAACTTGATAACTGTTGATCTCGGTGAGGAGTCTGACGAAGGTTACATTAGATTATAGTCGAATGGGACGACTGGAGTGGAGTGACAGATCCAGCTGAAAGGAGGAAGCGGCAGAATCGTCTCCGCCAACGGCTAGCACGTAAGCATAGTTGTGTTTTTCCAACCACCAAGCCGACGAAAAAAAAAATATACCGATACCACAGGCAGTCTAGGTAGACAATTTAGGCTACTTGGCATGTGAGCTGATTCAGGGTTAGGCGAGAAGAAAAGGGCCGCTGCCAATGAAAAGCTTACGTCCAGGATCGATTCCTCTTGGAATGGTTTCGGCATTCTCATTGCTAAAGCAACACACGAGCCTGTGGCTGGAGGTGAAGATCTCACTACACCGAACCCTATTGGATACAATTCATTCGGCCCAACCATTTGTGAATCATTTGAACTAGCGACAGAGTCCTGGAAAATAGAGACGCATATATACATACCGCCTCTCATGTTATATACAACAGCCGCAACCTTTGGACAGCCAACACCTCACCTTATTTTTCCGCTGAGTGCAGACCACTGTCTACTTACACTAATTCAATACAACGTTCAACGCGCTTCGCTGTTCAATATGGCCCTTCTATCGCTTCTAGAGTGCCTTCCTCTAGCATGTGGAAGCACTCTCAACCTTCCAAGCTTATCCATAGATCCGCCCAATTGTGTCCCACCTGAGCTTTTGCCTACTACATTACAGAGATCCACGCCTCACGAGTACTGGATAGATATATTCCCTTGTCCCGTGATGCGAGATAATCTGATACGCTTTTATAGACAATATGATGCTCATGACTTGCAACGCGATCTAGCGAAGAGTCTGTACGAAGGTTTTGCTGACGGAGAGCAGCGCGGCTGTCTCGTCTGGGGGGAACCATGGACAGTCAAGGGGTGGGAAGTGAGTGAAGGATTTGCCAAAAAGTGGGGGTTTTTACTCAAAGGCTGTTCGGATCTTCTTGCATCTACAAATTGCTGGAGGGAGACACGAGGGGAAGATGGACTAGTTGTAGAAGTATAAAAGTTGGCCTTAATATATATCTGCTGTGTTTGATAATAGGCAGTATAATAATCTATCACAATACTTGTTTGCGAGCTGGAAGCTGGTAATAAATCCTTGTCCAAGTGGCTTATTAGGATAAAGTAAAAGGGGAGATTAGAGATATATATAAGGTAATTACGCCATTCTTACAAGGCTACGGAGTGCAAAAGCATAATATGTAACGAACCTGCCAATTGAAACGCGCCACTAGGCAAAAGATTGGGCTATTGACCCAATGTTTGGCATTAATCTGGCAAACCAACTAGACTATATTTTTATTAATTGGTAACAGTGATAATATTTAAAAGTTAAACACAAGTTCTACGTTCATATGAATAAACCAAGCAATAAAGCTATATATTTATTAATAAATCAAGCCAGCAATCACATTGCCCTTGGACGTATAGATAAAGATGTAAATAGCTTAGTAACTCAACGGGGTTCTATTGGGCGGATTAGCCGAGAAAGATTTATAGCAAACCATTAGGTTAGGTGGGTAAGTAGAAACTTTATTGGATAAAATAGCCACAGAGCAGACTTCTTTTTGGTAATTTCATCTCAACTAAGACGCTTTGCTAAGGGAGACTAAAATGCTAAGAAATCCGTTTTTGATTGGTGAGAATAGCCGGAATTATCCTTGCGTCTCCAACTTTATAGGCTATGTGCTATACAGGCCGAAATAGTTGAATTGGTAGAAAGAAAATAAATACTGTCTATTGCACAGCGCTCCTAAATTTTCATCTTCCTGCAACTTAACAATTCATTTATTCCTTCCACAGCTTAACCCTACCATTCCACAAGATGAATGCGAAGAAAGATAATAACCAAGCAAGGCGACCTATCGCCGGGGTTCAAAACTTGACGTCAACAGATGAATGGAAACACGCCCACGACTGGTTCATGCAACTGCATGGTCCATCTTTTGGCCGTGTCAGCAATGCTGAAGATCTTAGCGCATCTCCTGATGGGTCCAAGATTGCCTTCACTGCTTCGATATGGAACTCGTTTCAGGAGGGTTCACCAAGCAAGCGCGTATGTCTTGTCGATGTCACTGGGGAAAGTAAAGGTATCGTCCAGTGTGTCACACAGGGTCCAAACACCGATAAATTACCCAAATGGTCATCAGATGGCAAAATTCTAGCCTTCTTATCCGACCGTGCCTGTAAAGGTCATTTCCGGTTATATGCAATGAACGTTGAACGCCCTGCCGAAGCTCGCCTTGTGACAACAGGGTCACTCGAAGGCGTAATTGAAGACTTCGAATGGTCTCCAGATGGGAATGCACTGCTATACCGCTTGGCTGCATATGGACTTTCTGTATCTGGATTCGAAGGATCAGGAACGCTTGTGCAAAGTGGCCGTGTCTCCTCACCCGAGTGGATGCCGACGGTCAAGACTGCTGCGCCTCCCCCCCAACATAGAAGTCTCTGGATTTTCGATATGAACGGACAAAAAAACCGCAAGGTGACTGATATCGGCAGAAACATATGGTCGTTCTGTTGGGCTGGTTCTCATCATGCATTTGCCTTGGTCAGCGAATCACCAACTGAAGCTGGGCACCAGGAGTCTTCGTTGGTACGGATAGATCTTAGTAATGGTAGCGAAGTGATCCTACGCGCTAGAGACGAGCTACTAGTCGGCATGCTGGCCTCAACATCATCAGGCTCCGATGTGGCACTAATCGAGTCGGTTGGGAGTGAAAGAGTGAAGATTGTTGGAAACGTGGTGCTCATCAATTCTTCAACCAAGAAGAAGACTGTACTGCCATCGAATAATGTCGACGTCGGCTCCCTAGCATGGATTGGCAACCACCGGCTGTTGGCAGTGGGGTTACGAAATATGGACTCAGTGGTGCTGGAAATTGATACCTCAACACAGGAAGTGCGCGAGCTTTGGTCAACGAGTGACTCATGTGGTGGCCTCTCAGGATTTGCTCAAGCCACTTGGGTCCCAAGCAAAGGATTTGCAGTTGTTCGTAACAGTTGGGTATTGGCACCGGAAATTGGCCTTGTACATGTTAATGGCAGATATGATCTGGTCAGCTCCTTTGAACACGACGGCACTAAGTGGCTACAATCGCAGCTTGGAGATAGCCAGGTGATTACCTGGCAAGCAAGTGATGGCCTCGACCTCTATGGCCGTCTTTACTTGCCTTTGGTGGGGACCGCGCCCTACCGGACCATCTTGTACGTTCACGGTGGTCCGTTTAGCGCTTTTGTGGACAACTGGCTTGGTTATAATAATTACGTCCCCTGGCTCGTTGCACACGGATACGCTGTCTTTTGCCCTAACCCCCGTGGGTCAGTCGGCCGGGGCGCTAAGTTTGCTGCTGCAGTGAAGGGGGATATTGGTGGAGCGGATGCAAGAGATCTTTTGAGCGGCATGGATCATATAGTCGAGGCTGGGCTGGCGGATTCACGTCGCCTGGGCTTGATTGGGGGCAGCTATGGCGGCTACATGACCACTTGGCTCGTCACGCAAACTGCACGTTTTGCGGCGGCTGTTGCTGGCTCCCCCGTATCCGACTACAAGCTGCAGTGGCTTTGCGGTGATCTCCGTCAGAAAATAATCGGCGACCAGATATATGTAAAGGACAGCCTTGCCGAGAAGCGGAGCCCTTTGGCAAACGTCCAGTTTTGCCAAACACCAACACTACTTTTGGCTGGTACTAAGGATACTTGTACGCCTCCCGAGCACGCACGATACTTCCACACAGCCCTGATGGATCAAGGTGTCGAATCAATCTGCGTCGAGTATCCGCAAGAGGGCCATGGTGTCCGCTCTTTCCCAGCCAAATTTGATGCCTGTGTTAGAGTGTTAGATTGGTTCGACGCTTTGTGCCACTAGATAAGCACAAGCTAGGCAGCATAAGCAGCCTGGTGTAGAGTGGATTCAGAACAACCAATGGATTGCGACTAACAGGGGAAAATGAGAAGAGATTGGCTTTGATGTCATAGAAGATAGTAAGCCTACATAGGATATCTATCTATATTAACTATCAAGTTGATTTAGAAAAGTCAATGAAAACGTAGAAATACTTGGAGACCTACCTAGACTTAGAATTAGCAGACAGTTAATTTTTGCAAAAAATCTAGGTAATTATCTCCAAAAGAAATTTCATCATTACCACCTCTATGAAAATGTTCATTTTAAGCTCTAGACGTTTTATATGTGGTATGTCATTAAGGTATCTAAATTACGCTATCACTTCCTATAGCCCTTGTGGAGAATTATATCAACAGGCATTATGTTGTGCATCGGGTGACATTTCAAGCCATTTCAAGATGTGAGGAAGGAATATAGCAGTTATCAAGGTCTGTGGCATTCTTGCCCTAGCTCTGCATCTCACCCTATGAATTATAATTGAAACAGTTTGTACGATTTGGCTAGAATTTGAGCAAGTAATCTGCACATTAAATGTACATTATGACGGTCACCTCCTTTACATAAAATGATTAGCCGTTATCGCTTTAGGTCCACGCAGAACATCCTTCAATTCTTCCGCTTGTAATCTCCTTCTATTGTTCTGCTGTGCGGCCCAAACAATTGTCAATCTTTGTTTCAATTCTGGAGTGACCATTTGCTCTAAAATCCATTCACGATGAATAGGGTCACTGACTTCTACCCCAATAATGAATAAAGAGCGATCGAACCAACTATAACGTACGGCTGCCTTTAGCATGCGGTGCCTGATTTGCAGGTATAATGATACAGATGTCTTAATGTATTCGTTGGACTCATGGTCTTGACAAAGGAAGATGTAGACGCGGATGGCATAGAATTCACTGATCACCGTGTCGATTTGGAAGCGGAGGCGTGAGTAGTCCGCGCTTGGGTTTGGAAGAGGTGTATTGGCAATGCAGAATAACGGTGTGCATTTCTAGAAGTGGCGTCAGTACGAGCTATGTAGTGGTGTATGCGTAGGATAGATGATTCAGACCTTCTCTAGTACTTCGAGCCTCCTTTTCAACTTATCACAGTCCCCCAATCCTTCCCAGAAAAGCTGATTGATGCTGTGGTATAGGCAATGCTGGTCAACGTAAATGCGGCTGCACCCGGCACCCTCGACATCATATAATGCTTCCCCGACTGGATATTCACTACCGTAGTTTAGTTGGAGATAATCTTGAGACTGTCGAGCAATCTCATGGATCGTACCCATATCGTCACAGAATAGCTTAGCGAGGTCGCCTGCATAGGTCCGAAAATCCAGCTGTATATCGGCTATAACAAGTAGACAGATCATTTTTGCCTTGAGACTCTGAGTAGCTTGTCCAGATCCCTCACTGATGTCAATACTGGAGATAACCGATATGTCCCCACCACGGTTGTGAAAGCTGTATGTTCGAAGAAAATCTGTCAACTCCGGCCTTAGCCAATCTCGATCTAGATGGCCATCTGTAGGAGACTCGCAATCTAACGTGAATAACATGAAAAGCCAAGATGCAGTGAGAATAGACACGCAGTCATCATGGTCACGCGGTACTGTAGCTAGACTGTGTCTTAACAGTTCCACTCCCTTGTCCAAATGTATACGTGGAGAAAGAGATGTACTATCTCCTGTAATCTGCGCGAGGCCATGCAATGACAACGCTAAGATGAAACGTAATACATTCTCATGATAGGCAGCTATGCGAAGGAAGATGGAGTACGAAGAACAAGAGAAGCTTTTGAGCGCTCTTGATGGCGAGAAAACGGTCCGATAGTAATCCAGTGCTTGACGTTCGCAGAGATCAAGCTTGGGCATGCATGGGAAATCTTGGGCAGATGGCCAGGAGAAGATGCAAGGGGGACTGGACAACAGAGGGTGTGGCAGGGCTGGCAGCGCTGTCAGTCTTCTGTAAGTATCCGTCTCATGGATCTCTCCCTCGCGTGCCAAGTCTGGGTTGCCGTCTTCGAATGGTTGAAGCATATCGAGTCTCGTCGTCGCCACTGCCGAAAGGGCCGCTGCTTCGCACATCGGCAGTACACTTTGCCAGTTCTCAGCTATGATGGGAGCAAATATATTCCCAGGGTGATCCATGGGTCCGCCCATGTCCGTCATGCGTATTGGAGACCATCGCGTTTCCGATGCATCAGACGCCGAAAGACTGATTATGCCCTCTTGTAAAGTATTTGACGTGCTAACTGAATCGTTTAAAGGTATCTCGGCACTGATTGAAGACAATGGGGACGTGAATTGATATGACTGTGCCTGTGCTTCGCCAAGTGAATTTCCACTGACATAGGCGTTTGGGGCAATAGTCTGCGGTGTCCAAGAGGTGCGGCATTTGATAGAGCCCAAACCTCGCCGACGCTGCTGCAGTGGTACACGTGGGTCGGGTTTGCTGCATGCAAGGCCTACACGGCTGCATCTGCCACATGTAGGATACCTCTCATCACATTTGATCCGTCTCAATCGACACTGAACACAGCCTAATAGTTACATAGCTCAGCGTGAGAACAGACTTGGACCGTACAGAAGCAATCGGGCATTCTGTGAGAGTCGCAATTGACGCACCAGTCTTGGATCTCTTTTTCTTGGAGGAAGTATCTGATGTTTCAGACATATTGGCTCTGGATGTAGTGAACAAGTATGGGGTAGCGATTGGACGTGAACGATCAGAGGTACACGCAATTTAGGAAGCCGACGGTTTGCTTGATCGGTTAAATTTTGATGTAAGATTACATGTGCTTCTACAGCTCTCGCGCTTATGTGTACCGGCTATTTTGACCAATAGCCAGCAGCCAAAAGTAAGTTACAGTGTAGTGAGTGGGCTAGACTGAACTCATAGTAACTCTAGTACATAACATAACATGCGGGGTCCGTCGCACACATTCTTCAGGATACCTTTTTGCATACGAAACAGACTGACTTGTATTCTATAAGAGTCGTGCGATCAGTTTTTCAAGGACAGTAATGCCATTTCATTTTTAAAATCTAAAAATATAGTTAAGAGATACTACAATTGCTTCACGAGCTGTGAGATTCATACTTCAATCACGTAAACACAACATTCCTCGTAAAGAGCTTCCGTGGACACTGCCCAGCTAATTTTAGCACCTTAAAAGTGTGATGAACTTTATCTATTTTGCACCGTAATGCATGGTAAATAAGGCTAACTAGAATATTCCTACCACCACACGATTTATTTATTTACGCAAAGACTGGCTAGATCTAGATACTGGTCTTACTTAGACTCTTTCTTTTATCGCTGCACAGTGAATTTTCTTCCAACCAGAGCAAAATTTTATCCATGCCAAGATACCAACAAAGTAACAGTTTGCATTATAGATCGTCATGAAGAACACTCTACAATAGCTCTTACATAACGTCCTGGCATGCACCCAGGCCGCTGCCATGGTGCAGTACTATGCCGACAATATTAACTAGAGCCTCGCTTCTGCATGTTCAAAGCATCTTTCTAGAGCCCATCCACTCCTCATATAGACTTATATCTTACGATGGAGATGGTCGACAAGCCAGGAGAGGGTTCAACCGCTATCAGTATCGGCGAGACAATGGTTAAAAGCTTACAATTTATCTTCGCAGCGGACTAGAAGGATAGTGGGTAGATCGCAGAGACATAATCTAGCGACAGTGCTGGCACGCCAATACGGGGGCCTTCATAACCATTCATGCCACAGCATACTTATTTCTCATGTCAAAAGATCATTTCTTAGCTATATGGGGACTCAATCTTGCTCTCGATTAGATCTTCAATTCTTGTTGTTAACATGGTCAGACCCTTTCCCTTATACAAGACTAACTAAGGTAGTATCCTCCATAACCCCAAGCATTGTGCTGTAGCTCTGAGACGCGTTCCATTGCCAGCCAACACATTTGTATCTGGATTCATTGGATATTAACTCTCACTCTCACCCTTAATCTCTATAACAGAAATATCAGGTTATAAATACTTATCACTGTTTATCATTTTTTTAGATTAGGTGTATTCATAGCTCCCTGGTCATCTTACCCGTCGAACCTTTGACAGCAGTTAGAGTAGCTGCGCCAAAAGCAGCAAGAGCTACGAGAAAGATGGAAGAGCAATACATCTTGTGACTGCTTTTAACAGTATTGCAAATAAATCGGTACTAATCCCTCGTTAAAAGCTTATCATGGACTATAGTCTCATAAACGTGCCGCCCGTCAATACGTATTTGACGAAAACACAGTCATGGCTTGTATGACCTCAATTTCATCGAGAAGAATGTTATTTCTGCATTTGCCTTCAATACATATCGCCAATCTACACACCTAAAGTTATCAAGCACGCTTCTCCATGTCTCTCCTCAAAATCGAGGGATAACACTGAATAATGGAAGGTAACGCAAACATTCATCTTTAATAATAACACATTGTTACTGATCAAGCATCGTAACTGACGAGCAAAACAGTCTTACGCTCTCAAGAATCTCTTTAAACCGATAGTTTTCTTTCTTTCTATCTCTCTCTCTCTCTCTTTTGTCTTTTTTTTCTTTTATTTCTGTTTTCCTTTCCTTTCCCTCCTTTTTTCTTTTAATTCTACATGCTCATTCCTAATTATTCTCAATAGTCTCGACACTAGAATGGCAGTTACACTCGCGTCAAAATGGCCTCTCTAGCATAGGCATAGTTATGCTTACTCTCTTACTCTTTTTGATACTGTCATGCGCTTCGGGTACCATAGTTTACTAGTAGTTATAACATAATATGTCCAACAGGCACGGAAGATGAGAGTTCCAGTCAACTACAGGCCGAATCCGTAGCAGTCAGGGCTGATGTACATGGACTCTTTCTTGCATGGAGTTTATATGCATTGTAGCCAGCGCGACCTCGTTTCTTGACTACGGCAAATTGTGGTTATCGCGGACATGATAGTCGACGGCTAACATGTTAACTTGATGGGAGAGCTTCTGAACACAAATTCACTCACAGCTGCCACCTCAGCTAGAGTTAGCATAGAAAAAGAAAAATTCTAGATGTTTGCTAGCAGAGAACATGAGTTAATATATTAACTCGACCAGGCATCTGTTTTCTAGTTTCTAGTCAACCACGTATATTTTTCATAATGAATTTGGCGGTTGACGCAACTCAAACTACACAAAGAACATATAATTTGTCATTCAATGCTGAATCCAAACAGATGCTTATTAAAAGCTTCCATCGAGGGCGGCCGGCCTAAGAAATCGGTAGCAACCTACATATGATCTTGGCTACCCCCTCTTTCAAGGATATAACGATGATATCTTTGAGCCGTCTCAATATTTGCAAGGTCATCTCAGAACTTGGTGTAGAACAGATCCACTGCAAATACCTGCGAACTATAATATGATAGAATTAGTATTTCCGGCGGTTTGGGGTGGCCTCAGCTTAACTTACAATAGGTCGGAATAGTATCCAGCGTCATAGTCAGCCGACATTAAATGGGAAAATGTGGCATGACCATGCCCCGAATTATACCCTTGCCCAAGCGCTTCAGGACCGCTTATGAGCCGGATGTTCTTATGCAGCTTGTTCCATATGGATGCCAGGTCCAGTGATTTAGCTTCCTTGAAGCTAGAGACTCGGTTAATGGCTATGTCGAACAGGCTTCTCTGTAGCTGGTCTAAATAGAATAGAGGTCCAAAGTCGGTCCGAAGGTAAGGTCCAAAGGTAAGACGTCTAGCTCGAATGAGAGAATCTATCATGTCGTCTGACATATGTTTTTCCAGTTGACTGATACCTTTGTGCTCTGTTTTCCAATGTTAAGCATATTAGAGTCCACGTATGAGTAGTGTATGCCCAATTTCTTGAGCTGCGACAGTATCCGACACCATTGCTCAAGCATTTGGCTTGGAAGTTCGCCAAAGTCAACGGGGACGTTATCGGGACCGTGAAAGCGGGCATATCTAGTCTCGGAGAGGGGGTCATGCATACAGTGACAGAGTTCATGAAACATGGTTACCATTAAGAGGGGGGGTGGGGGTAACCTCAGCTTTAAGTTACTGCGATATATAATAATAAAGCATAAGGGTATTGCAACTACCACCAAATTAAAAAAAAAGTTGCTTCTTTCTTACTCTCCACCTTCTTTGACAATATAGTTTTCGCTGTAATCAGCTTCCAAGACTGCATATTAGATAGCCAAATCGTACTGTATACCACACTGTATTCTCTGTTAAGCTAGCAGATCTCGAAAACGTTCAATAACTGGTCACCTAGAAAGCGAGAAATGCTCCTCTACCGTTCGGCGACGCGGATGCAAAAGGTGCTGAGACTCAACAACAACATGTCTTGTAAAGACAGCATGGTTCAAGCGGCAATCTCTATATGAGGATCCTTCAAACCACTATGACGTTCCTGGTAATTGCTGTTATCAAGTTGATTACCCTATATCTCCGGGTCTTGAATAAGAGCAGCAAAAGCCTTGGTCACACCCCCTGTCTCCACTGCGGTCAGTCTGTTCCTGAAGCACAAGAATGGGTATGTATCTACAATAATATGGCAAAGGGGATTATATTCCATTGGCATGTCCGCAAGTAGGCACGTAGAAGCTTCTGGAGACAGGCCAGTAGGCACCAAACAGTGGCGGGTGGCCATACCCTGCGGACAAGGAAGGGAAACGAAGACCGATGGACGATGAGCTCTATTTCGACATTATTTAGTCTAATAAGTCTAGGCCTCAAGGTATCCACGACGCACACTGTCTTGTGAGCAACTACCTCCCGCCCTAATGTGAGGCTGTTGGCCGATTATGATGAAGGACATGGTCCGCAAATGCCTTCGCCTTGAACAATATCTGAATCCTACTACAATGAATAAAACCGACCTGAATAGTCATATATATAAGGATACACAATGCCAAGTCAGCATACACCTACAAACTCTATAGATCATTGTATCGACTCTCTCCTACAAAGCATAATATGCACTATTGGTATGACATGGATAAAGACTTTCTGGGTTGAGAAAAGAAATAGGATGATACCAAATTTTGAGAATATCCATTTGCAGCGGGGCTCGAATGTTTTGAAAAAATGGACATGATGGAGGGATGCTGAGGATGACAGGCATTAGCGCGAGAATGCAGATAGACTTCTGGCCACTCAAAAATAGCTATAGAATATTAGTACATTCAATCTCCCGTACGCCTTAGAGTTATATATAGACAGAGCAAGACTTCTCCGAAGGATGCCGCCGATCTAGGATATGACAACACCCATGCAGTAACCCTACTCCATGCCCGAACTAAGAACAAACGTTCAACCGCCTAAAAGCGACAATGCTGATATATTGCTCGATGGGCAGGTCGCCCCACATGATATGAGCTGAATAGTCTACACGATTCCAAATGTTCTTCCTTCCCCAAGCCGTTTGAAGCGATCATTCAAATTCGCATTGTAAGATATTGTGAATTATATACTTGTATTACTCTTACATATTGCGTACAGCGTATTGCGTATTGTATATTGCGTATAGCGTATAGCGTATTGCGTAACGTATATACTACTATTCGTTGGCTAGTGAGACACCGGTATTATTGTACATATAAAACCTTTAAACATTATTTCCGCTATCTTTGACAAGAATACTCAGTCTTGAATAACTGTGGCATTAACATATCTATTGTGCGGCCTATACAAAAAGCACTTTGTTCGCAATACAACGCTGTCCTTCTATATTACAACTTGCTCTACAAGGCTTCGGGACGATCCTGTAGCATCGGGGCTGTCTATCAGCAATGAAGCCTCGGCTCGGTCTACAATGGACCAGCACGGCTTTACTTCAACTTTCTATTGACGTGACTGCCAAGTTACTCCCTAACGACTCTTTGCAGTCGGAACCTGCATTTCCCTTTCCTGACTACAAACTCCGCCATGAGGGTTCACTTATTCGTCGCGCTGACGATCTGGTCGCACTGAGAATCATGCCATTGGGTGCCTCCATTGTTGAAGGTGTAGGGTCAGATCCCGAGCATAATGGGTTGGTCATGAACTTTCTTTGGTCGGATTGGGACATTATTACTGACACACATTTCTACTTTTGAAGCTTCCGAGGAGCGTTGCGTCAGGCCCTCAGACATAATGGATTCCCAGTAGACATGGTTGGATCCAAACATGAAGGTACTATTGAAGACAATGTGAGCCGAACCCACTTTTTAAGATTTTGGGCGGATTTTGAATGGTGCATGCCCAGGTATCACGGAGGCAAGCTAATAACCCCGTACTATGAAGGACAATGAAGGCCATCCTGGAGATCATATTCGCCATACCTTAGGCAACTTTAACTTATCAAAGTCACTCAAACCTAATGTAGTTGTCATCAACGTAGGCACCAATGATGCCAATGGAAATGACGACATCCCTGGCGCAAAGCAGCGAATGAAGGATGTGTTAACTGGCATTTGGAAGGCTGAGGACATGTTGGATGCATGCATCATCCTGTCTACTCTTATCCCAACTCCTAATGCGGCCCACTTGAAGAATAACGACATAATTAATGACTACTACCGACAACTGGTTTCAGAGCTCGAGGGCAGCAAATGCATCTATCTAGCCGAGATGGATCCTCCCAACATCAGACCGCGATGGATCCTACCTGACATTCAGCCGGACACCATCCACCCCAACAAGGAGGGCCATCGTAAAATGGCCTATGTATTCTGGCAGAGCATCATCCGGGCTTACAATGATGGCAAAATCAAATCTCCAGTGGAAGTCGATGAAACGCCGGAAATGAGGAGCTGCAACAAGCAGTACAATTCGGGCACATACGCCGGGTTAACTCAACTTGGCTCGGGGCATGACGATGGAATATACCACCACAACAGCGAGTACAAAGGTGTCATATGGAATCAAACGACTGACCACGACCGGGGTCAGTTCTTCTTTGCCGCTCTTTATGGTCGTGAACGAGACGATTTGGTAGGCTGGTACGAGAATAACAACGCGCCTTACTACAACGCATTTCATGTGTGGAAGAACATGGGTGGTGGCAAGTTCGAGAAGATAGAGGATTTACATCCTGATTTGCATTGTCTGCCCCAAGGTATCACATTTGTGGACATGAATAGTGAGGAACTCAATCCGGGGCCTCGCCGCCCTATCTCGAGGTATCAGAGCTCGAGCTAACAAAAGCTTTACAGGCGACGGTCTCGATGACCTTGTCTGCGTTGATCGGGATGGAAATGCCTATCTTTCTATCAACAAGGGACACGGTACAGATTCCAAGCCGCCGAAATTCGAGCGCGTCAGTGATACGGCCAAGATTAAAGATAATGTCGGCTTCAAGCAGAGCCGTATC
Organism: Trichoderma brevicompactum; assembly: GCA_003012085.1. Lineage (NCBI taxonomy): Eukaryota > Fungi > Ascomycota > Sordariomycetes > Hypocreales > Hypocreaceae > Trichoderma > Trichoderma brevicompactum. The sequence continues at coordinate 15,426 of PXNZ01000807.1, forward strand.
CGGATTGCTGATATTGATGGAGATGGACGTGGCGATTACCTTGCTATCGACGATGGAGGCAACATCCAAGCCTGGCGTAATGGTTGGGTTAACAACATTCCAAAGTACTGGCAGTCTCTGGGTCAACGATTTAACGCCAAAGGAAAGGGGAATATCACAGGAGTCCACATGCTAGATCTCAATGGGGATGGTAGAGCCGATTGGCTTTGGGTCAGCGATGTTGGCGAAGTCGAAACCTGGACCAACTCACGGACCTGTCAGAGCGGCAGAGATGGCGACGGACTCAAGATTGATTGGCGGCAAGGCTTCGCTCTCGGCGCCTCTTCCGGTTATACACATGCCGGAGTGGCTCAGTTCAATCCAAAAGGAGATATACGCACTCGTATTATGTTTGGCCGCATATGGGGTGAGCCCCAGGACTTTGGAAATTTTGGCCGCAAGGACTACGCTTACCTCGAGCATTCGGATGACGAAGACGGCAAGCACCACTTCCAGATGAGGGCTTGGAAGAACATTGGTCATGGTGGTACAAAAGTCAAGGCAGATGGCGTCAAGTACTGCAATATGCTGGGCCACAACCCTCCCCGTGATGACTATGTATGGACCTGGTCAAATGGTAAGATGATCATGTATCCGAATGCTGGCAAGAACAAAGTCGGACCCGGGGAATCCTACTGGGGCCCCGTGGTGACCATATTCGATCCAGAGAATATGTCGATCGGCAAGAAGCTGGATCGCCGCGACTTACATCTTATGGATTGGGATGGTGACGGCGATTGCGATATCGTGTGGACCGATCCTGATAACAACAACAAACCCTCAGTATGGATAAATCTGTATCATACAACGGGGTCTTGGTCATCTCCTAAAACGTGGGATTACTTTCCAAACGCACAGTCTTCTGCATCTGGCGTATTCTGCAAGGAGACGCGCGGCTTCGACCTTCATGATCAGGCTGTTCAGTTTGCTGATATTGACGGGAACGGCCGGGATGATTATCTCTGTATAAGACCAGATGGTCATATTACCGGATTTCTTCACAAAGATGACAACAGCTGGGTTGATGTCCAGCAGATTAAATTTGCCCAGGACAAAGACCGTGCCAATTTGCGCTTTGCGGATGTCAATGGCGACGGTTTTGACGATATGCTGTGGGTGGATAAGTTTAATGGCGATGGATTTGTCTGGTATAATCGCGGACCTGGAGACCGTTCGGAGCTTGATGGATCGTATATCCACTGGGAACACCACAAGAAGGCTATTTATAATAGCGATCGCGCGGGGACTTGCGTTTACTTTCCGGATCTTGATGGTAATGGTAATGCCGATATTCACATCATAAGGGATGTTTACAGCAACAAAGCAGCAACATGGTATACTCCTAGTTGCTTCGTTGAGAACCACCATGGCGATGGAGGCAGCTGTTGCGACGACCCTAACTTGCCCGTGCAGCCCGGTACAACTCCTATCGGTCCTGGCAATAATGGTCCTGGACAGGGGTCTGGCGTTGTCTATATCAACCCCGATGTCTGGAATCATCACACTGCCCAGTGTGAGGATTCTTGCGTGTTGGTTTGGCCGCCGAGCCAGCTGCCAGGCATCTCAACTTTCACTATACCTGCATATACGACCAGTCTAGAGGTTCGGTCGACAACGACAACAATCACGCTTCATCCCCCACCCATCATTACCGATCAGGTGCCAATGTCTAACCAGCCCATTACACCGGGTGAGAATCCTACCATTCTCCAGCCACTGCCTAGCATCGCACTCCCTGAGACGGAATGGATCGTGACCTTCGTGACTGATGACGGGAAAACAACATCAACAACGAGAACCATCGTCTACCCTCCTTGGCCTCAGATCACAATGGGGCCTGTCGAGGGTTGGGGCGAGTGGAGTGCCACGGCGATTCCTCCTCCAGTCTCGAGCTCATCTACTGATGTAATCTTCCCCCCAATCCCACATCCATCTTCGACTGTGACCGATTATGGCGTAATCATTCCTGTCAGTACCACAGAACTACCTATCGAGCCTAGCGACCCTCCACAAACTTGGATCGACTGGTCACCCGTCCTTATCGAACCGGTAACAATGAAAATCAATGACACCCAGGCTGTTGAGGGTGATGATGATGAACACGATGGACTTGGAGCTTTTGTTCGGTGTGACTTGTGGTTTTTCAATCTCTGTCTCGATCTTCCTAAGTTGCCAAAGATCCTTGGATGGCACTGGAGGTTCCCCCCAGGTATTATTGGACCAGGGCCCCCACCGTGGTGGGATATCAAATTTGATATAATTAATTTTGGTAACTGGGAGATTGAGGGCGAGTTGGCCCCGTGGCCAAAGATCACGTAAGTCTGCTTCTCTTGCGTTATCGTGGTTGTAACATCTAGGGCCTTGAATAAGGGCCCATACCAACATGAGCGATTACTAAACCTAATAACTAATACTCATATTATACAGCATTGGCCCCGATCAGAAGCCAACTTTTCCGTCTGAGCCAGATGTGCCGTGCGAGAGCAGAGAAGCCACGATCTGCCCTATAGCGACCACTATAAACGATGGCACGACGACCAAGGTCACATACGCCTACGATATCAGCATTTGCATTAAATTCACGAACTGCTACGCCACTGACTACGAGCCAAGTACAAGCAGGGATGTCTGCAGTATCGACAACGAAGCAGTAAACAGGCTGGCCATGGTTTCGGCGCCTGGCTCTGGCGGAGATGCCGCTACCAAGACTGCCACAAGTACTGCTACAAGTTCTGCAACAGAGAGAGTGCCTTCCGGAAGCTCGAGGCCCTCTGTGAGAAGTCCAACACCTACCGCAACCGCTAGCTCCTCGGCCGCTCTCGTGAGTTCTGCTTTAGTAGTCCAAGACAAAGCTTCGAGTGATCGAGGCGATGCTCGAAGTCATCATATTCACCACACAAAAGACACAGCACTTGGACAAGCTTCGAGCTCTAATCATTCGGAAAGCTCTGTCAAGACAAAAAGGCAGATAAATATGCCGAACCTATTTGGTGGGCACGTAGATGAGAACGACCCGGCGAACTGGAAAGGGGATAGGAAGTGCGACAAAGACCCCGTAGATCGCGTTTGTTATCCCGCTCAAAGGACAAACGACGCATCTCTGCAGCTCATCCGCAATCGTCTGAGTGGAACAGGGCTGCACTGGGTCGAGATTAGAGCAGAGAAGTCTGGATATACAGCTTTCTTCTTCGTCGAAAAGATGCCGATTGGGCTGCAAGACAAGTTCAACAGGATGACTGGTAACGTGAGTACGCGAGAAGGCATACCATGCCATTCGAACCTCCCAATAGACTCTGTGTGTAATACCCGAGTTGCTAACGAAGGATCTTCGCGGATCACCATGCATTAGATTGCCGAGTGCTACACCAGACTGACGCCTGCCCAAGCCAAACAATCAGCCCAAGAGTTACCCAAGAATGATTTGTCTCGGGAAATTCTTAATACAACCGTCACGGCTAGAGATCACATCAAATCGCATACTCATATGCTACAAAAGCGAGCCGCCACCGGAGAGACAGGTATTTCCTGGGCGTTATCCCAGCTTGCGTGGCCCTTTCACCCTGGAGAGAACCCTTTCGAGATCGGCAAAACCTGGGCCGACGATCCGTATGCACAGAGCAATTATGTTGACCCCAGTAATATGAATGTTCCCCACTATAACTACTGGAAGGATGACAGCAGCGGCGCTGGACAGTACATCTACATCGTGGACAGTGGCAACGGAATTGAAAACCATCCGGTAAGCATTTTTTGATATGGCAGCTCGCATTAATGCGTTTCTGTGCCACCAAGCGACTAACAATGGGTGTTTTTTTCCTGGAGTAGGAATTCCAAGGTTTGAAGAACAAGCCGATACCTCTACCTGGAAAAGCTTGGGGCAATTTCCTGCAAATGGGTGATCTCCATGGCGCCAAGGTAGGAGCTCTCGCAGGAGGACATCGTTTTGGCATGGCGAATAATGCACAATTACTCTTCACGGAGACGGTTGACCCGGCGGGATTTGGCGGCGAGCATTACTTGGAAGGTCTGCTAGTGGTTTTGGAGGATATGACGAAGAACCCCGACAGGCAGTTCAAGTCGGTCATTAACATGTCTTGGGGCGTCAATCGAGCAGCCAGTCCAGTCGCCCTGGGGCAGGCAATACGTGAGTACATGAGAGTCCATAACAAAGGTATCTTGACTGACGCTCGGGTTTTCTTGTAGGAGAAATATTGGAGAGACTCGACAAATTGGGCGCGTTGCTGGTCGTGGCTGGCGGCAACTGGGGGGACGTACGCGTATCAGGGGATGATTATCCCCATTACTTTGTTTCCAGAATACCTAACATGATCTTAGTAGGGGCAACGTCACAGAATGGGCAGCGATGGGAGAAATCTACGAGCTATTCGGGGAGGGCGCTCTACGCCTACGCTCCCGGTGATTTGGTCCTCGTGCCAACGATAGATCCTAAGACTGGCGCCCTCAGCACAAACTGGGAGAGTGGAACCTCGTATGGTAAGTGTATCCTTCCCTCAACGAGCAGTTACCGCTTGCTGACGTTGCATGTGTGCAATGCGTAGCTGCTCCTCATGTCGCCGCACTCGCCGCCTACTTGCGCGCCCTGCCCAGCAAGTGGCAGGCCCAACTGCGCAATCCAGCGGCGCTACAGAACCTGATCTTTGGGCTTGCCCGCCCCATTACACCCGGGGGTCCACGCATTGTCTGGAATGGCCAGCACTTCGACAGATCATGCCTCTTGGACGCCAGCATTCCAGGATGCCCTATGATTCCAGACAACATTCTCAGTCGAAAATGCAATGCTGAAAATAAGGTTATAACGTCAATGGCAGGTCTGGCGGCGCTGAGTTTCTCCAATTTCTGCTGGCCGGCCTACCAGATGCCGGGAACCAGCCCCGGCTCCGGCTCCGGCTCTGGTGACGGCAACGGGAACGGCAACGGGAACGGCGAGGCTCTAGGTGGCTTGAGCCCAGCTCCAGTGACTTGGATGCCTGGCACGCCGCGGCCGACGTGCGCTCCTATCGGCCGGGTTGGGAAGCTAGATGGGAGCCCCGGGCAGAGGGCTGATCCTTGTGGCGAGCTTTGCGAGGGCTACTACTGCGTACCACAGCCGAATGGCCACGGCCCCTCGTACGAAGACCCAGCAAATGCTCCTCCACCACCACCCCCTCCGAGTAGCACGACCAAAAAGCCTGCCACAACTAAGCCTCCGCCACAAACCACTACCAATCGCTTCCCAGTTACGTCGACCAAGGGCAACGGCGAAGTCATTGGCTGTACCAACAACAAATGCACCTCTACCACCGTCATATCTCCTCCCACAGCGACACCGTGTGTAGAATTTCACTGTGAAGTAGACGATCAAAGGATACGGCTCGATGGAACCTATCTGAATGCCCAAGTCTATGAAGACGGTAAAAGAGTGTGTGACACTTATTGGTTCATCGGCCACGAGGGACCCTACGATGAAACCATAACGTGGGGCGCATCGGGGAAAGAAACCGGCGGTTGTCTCTCAGACGACTACGAGCTCGCTATCTTTAGCGAGTGTGATAGTTACACTTTCAAGCATAAGTGTAAGTGGAATCTTCTAAAGGCGGTTATTGAGTTTAGACACTAACTTCTTACCTAGCAATCGAATTCCAAACATCCTTCCAGAAAATCATGGTTAAGGAATCAAAATACTCTTGCGACTGCCGGGAGACCGGCCCAATCTGCCTGCCTATCTATTGCCGTGCCAAGGAGGTTTGTGCCAAAGAGGGCAATACCTCTTGTTTGGCTAAAGATTGCATGCTTTGCGATAAAATATATTGCTATTGATGAAGCCACGATTTCCGTAAAGAATAAATCCTCTTTATAGTTTATCTATTTTCTATATAGCAAATTATGAAAAGAATTGCATTTAGTAGCTCCATATTAGATTCTGGCATAAGTATTAAATTTAGCATATAATATAACGTTCAGGACATTAGGGCAATATTTTTATTAAAATGTTTTAATCTCATTATACGGTCCGCTATACTGAACTATGCATCTACATTAGCGCCATGTTCAAGCAGTAGCAGCGCCATTGGACCAGAACCTGTCTCTACAGCAAGAT
>PXNZ01000808.1:0-25961 GCA_003012085.1 Trichoderma brevicompactum
TGGGTTGGGTTGGGTTGGGTTGAGTTGAGTTGAGTTGAGTTAAATTAAGTTGAGTTGAGTTGTGAGCAACTGAAACTAAGTTTGAGAATTGCCTGTATTATATATTGTGCTATTGTTGCTGAGAACACATTCTTCTTCCGTTTGCATCTACATGTTCATTGATACACGTGTTAACCCCGGTCATTCTCTAATTCTATTTCCGTCCTTTGGGCCCCTCTCCGCTCTCCGCACAATAAGCAGCCATCTAAGCTCTAAGCTATGCATCTTCATCAATGTCACCGTCTTGAAACTAATAATTCCTTGTTTTAGAAAAAGGTGTCGTAGCATCCTCAGCGCCAATAATCACTAGCACTTACTACGTCGTATCCCCGATCGGAAAACCCCTCCCCAACCGGCTTGATAGTAATCATCTCCGGTAGCCGGATAAAGTGTTCCCCCCCTTTGCCAATTAACCTAGACCAGTATATGGAAAAGTTGCCAAATGCAGCAGTATGATGTGCACCTAGAAGTGTGTATTTGTAACGGGCGCATCTCACCATTAATTTCTTATTTTTTTTTTACATCGAGTCATGCTGCTGCATCTGGTATGTCCCACCTGAGGAATAAAATTGTAACTGTGGAATGAGGCTTTGGGTTAGGGATGGTACTTTACTTGAGGTACCTGTTTTGCGTGGGGTCCTGATAAAGGGCTTTTGAGTCCAAGATGCTGCCTCTAAATACCTGTATGTGTAAAGGTGGGCACTCAAAATTGGACATTAATAATTTATACTGCAGTTAATGATATATCACGAGAAAACAGGGCATTTACAATACAAAATAACAAAGTCTACTATAAGATACACCGTAAAGAGCAAAAGCTGCAAATGCATGAAGCCATAGCCAGGAATCCCACTTGGGTACCGTTACCCCGTGGCAGGTACTAAGATGAGAGAGCACCATAGGTACCTTGTGCCTTGTACCTTCAATGGCCTCACTCAAACCTGACAAACTTGTCATTCTCACCACCATCATCCCCATCATCACAACCGCTTACCAACCTCAAATGCTATTTTCCAACGCAAAGCATTATTCACACAGCTGACAAATACAACTCATAACCGAGGTTCAACTTGCAACATTTCCCATTGACTTCAAATCAATCGCCAGGTTACCAAGCGCTTTTCGCCAGCCTAAGCCCGATTAGGCTCCTGAGCCTCCCAAAGAGCAATTACATCAGCCTTAGACCACCGCCATCTATCTATATCTACAGATACTCATCATGGATGCCTCGGCCTCGCGGGACGACAGCCTGCCCGTCACCCAAATCCGCCTCCTGACGCTCAATTGCTGGGGCCTGCTCTTCATCTCTGACCTCCGAACTCCGCGACTCGCTGAAATCGGCCGCCAATTGGCCCTCCTCGATCCTCCTCCGGACATTGTCTGTCTCCAGGAATGCTGGACTCGGGCTGACTACCTCGCCATCTGCCAGGCCACCGCATCCATCCTGCCCTATGGAAAGTTTTACAATAGCGGTGCCTTTGGCGGTGGGCTCGCCCTGCTGAGCAGGTGGCCGGTCGAATCGAGCTCCATGTTTCGGTATCCGCTTAATGGGCGGCCGACGGCCTTTTGGAGAGGCGATTGGTATGTCGGAAAAGGCGTGGCATGTGCTAGTGTGAGATTTGGACCGGGGAAGAATGATGTGGTTGAAGTTTTTAACACTCATGTGAGTTTTTCTTCTTCTTCTTCTTCTCTTCTTTTTCTGTCTGTTCCATCTCATTTCATTGACCCTCTCATCACCATTATTGATATATGTATATATATCATGTTTATATGTACAAAGAAAAAGGGGGATGGAGAGACTACAAATCATGCCTTTTCTCTCTCTCCACCACCCACATAAAGCTCATCTCCTGCATTTTGAATCCCATGCTGACTTTACCTATAGACTCACGCCCCTTACGAGAGCCCCCCCAATGACACCTATCTCTGCCACCGCACAGCCCAAGCTTGGGAAATCTCCAAACTCCTTCATGCCGCCTCCCTCACAGGCCGCCTTGTTGTCGCTCTTGGCGATTTCAACATGACGCCTAGGTCACTTCCCCACCGCATCATCACGGCTCGGAGTCCTCTCCGGGACACGTGGCGTGTCCTCCACCCGGACAGCTCTCTTGGAACCGCTGATGATCCCGTGGAAAAAGCCAGGGGCCTTCCCATGCCCACTGCCGAATTCAACATCAAATTCAACGGGTCAACTAGTGATGGCCTATACAACACCTGGCGCTGGACCAAGAGCGCCCAGAAGAAGCTCAAGACCGAACCCTGCCCGGTCGATCCAGACAGCCCCGATCCCCGTGGCAAACGCCTCGATTACGTCTTCGCCGCCACTGGGCCCATGCAGCCTCATGTCGCAAGCCCAGGCACACAACCTCGCGGCTGGGTCGTTCATTCTGCTTCCGTCGAGATGACCCAACGCCACCCGGCGCTCAACGTCTCCTTGTCCGATCACTTCGCAGCCCTAGCCACCCTGAGACTCCATGAAATCTCTCCCTCTTCTCCCGTGCCAGAGCTAGATGCCCAGCTCCTACCCAAACGGGGGATCGACCCCGAAAGCGCAAGCCTGACTCTCGCCGACTATGATGAAATCCTTGCCATGACGCACGAGTACATGGCCCGCGAGGTTAGCCAGCGCTATTGGCGCGGCATCCACTTCTACGCCTCTGTCCTCGTCTGGATCGGCTGCCTCGTTGCCGTGTGGTTCAGCCCACGCAACTTTGTTGCCTTTATCCTCATGCTTGTTGCGAGCTTGGGCCTCGCTACTGGCGTCGTGGATGGCCTGCTTGCCTTGCTCTTCTTCTGGTCCGAAATTCGTGCTCTTAGGGAGTTTGAATGGGAAATCCGTACAGCTAGGTCCCTTGCTTCATCAGACCAAGCCACTAAAGCTGGCTAGAGCGGATTCTGCTTTCGTCATCTGGAATAAGTATTATTCTATGCCTATAAAAAAAGATCAGAAAGACAGGAGAAAGAGAGAGAAAAAGTAATTTCAAAGTCTCAATAGTAATGTGAGATGGTGTTGCATTTCTGAGCTTTATGGGGATGTGAAGCATGATAGAAAAAAGTACAATCATAACTTTATACCAATTAATTCTATTCTATCCACTAAACCTGCTATGCAACTCTTATGTATTTTCATACGCTAGTCAAGACACTCCCTACTCATCGAATCCCGCCACAAAATCGGAGCTTCAACTCACCAGTCTGGGCGTCAGTAGGTCCGGTGCCTCACGCTATGCCATGTGTAACCCATAAAGGCGCTCTGCTTCCTTACTTCCATGGCTGCGCCCTTCATGTTCTCATCACGTAGGATAATGTCTCTCGGTCGCTTGGGCATTCTCCGTCCGTATTCCCTGATAAATCTCTTCAGCAGCTCTTTTTCTTCATCCAGAAATGCACTCATTGAGTCAATCTCCAAGTCTCTGCTGCGGAGAGCTCCAGAGTCATATGGTGTGTTGATCAAGCGAATTGCCACGTTCTGTATGCTCGGCCTGAACTCACGCAAGATCCATCGAACCTCTTCATCCGTCAGTCCAGGTTTCTCCGTTGCTGACTCTATCCGATCGTCAAGAGGCTCCGATTCATCAAAGTAATGAGTATCCTCCAGGCTATTGATGTGAGGGATGAAGGGTGGCGTGACGGTTTGAATTGTATCCCATGGAATTGGTTTGAAGAATCTATGTGCCTTGATATCCTCTGCATCATCGGGAAATACATATCGGCCATACATGTCCGTCGGTATACCTTGTCCTGGCTGGTTTTGATCAAGCATCTGGTATCGTTTAGAGCAGAGTCGAACTTCCTTGTCCTGAATCAAGCGGTAGATCAAGTCTTTGCATTTATCGCTCACGAAAGGCCTCATGGGGAATCGAAACTTCTCTTTGTGAGCCTTCAGCAGTGTTAGCATCTCTCCTCATCACCCTATTGACACTTACACAAATATAGTCGGGCATCCACTCACCAAGATGTTTTGTTTTGTAGGCTTCCTTCCTTCGTCTGAGAGAAAGGGAGTGTGTCCATAGAGGCACTCAAACAGAATGATGCCGATGCTCTACTAGTCGCATCTACCGTCGTAATAAGCCTGAAAATTTTGTGCCTGAATCACCTCGGGGGCCATGTACTGGCTTGTACCAACAACAGAGTTGGCCCTCATACGATTACCACATCTATTTCTCCATCCCAGAACGGTGGCAAGGTCTTGATCGCTTCCTAAGCTCTGCTCGTCATGCCGCCCAAGATCGCCCGTCAGCGTTTGAGCTTTTTCGACTCTCCCTTGGACACTTTTACTGTCTTCCTGATCCTTTTCGTCACCTTTAGCATCGAGATTCAATTTTCGTAGAAGCGAATATCGATGGTAGTTGTAATATGACGCATCATGAGGCCATTGCCCATCAAACGCAAGCCCAAAATCTGAAATTTTAAGATGCCCAGAGCTGGATATTAGAAAATTGTCTGGCTTGATGTCCCGGTGGATGAATCCAAGACGATGGGCCTCTTCTACTGCCAGAACCATCTCAGCAATGTAGAAGCATGCCACAGCCTCGTGTAGTATATTTTCGCGGATCAATAAACCCAAAAAGTCACCGCCTGGCATGTACTCCATGACAAGATAGAGATTCGACAAGTCGTCAAAGCTTGCAATCAGAGGTACGACCCTGCATACATAGCCGATATTAGTTGGCCATTTCGTAAATGAAAAAGTGAATATGTGGCCTCCTTACCACTCGGATCCCTCATAAGAAACGAGAAAATCTCTCTCGGCACGCAGATGACCTTCCTGGCTGCTTCGAAGCATATCCGACTTTCGTATGATCTTCATTGCGTAGACTTGATTCGCGCAAGTATATGGCAAATCTGATTTCTCACTCACTAGCCTGACGACTCCGAAACTACCCTTACCCAATACCTTAAGCGGCTCATACTTGGATACTAGAGGGCTGACGTTTTGTTGTTTGGCCTGGATTGTGCATTTGGATTTTAAGGCGCGTATGTCTCTCAGGCGACAGCTCTCCTGATAATAAAAGTGATGGTACGAGAGGGTTGTATTATTTGAAATCAGGTATGTGTTGTAGTAGGATCCTTTTTCAAAATTTTGGCGTCGGATAGAGCGACGTTGGAGCTCGCTGCAAAGCTCGTGAAAGTGAGTCTCCAAGTATATCTTTGCAGCGGCCGCTCTTTCTACCGTCAATATAGTCGGCTTCGGTTTGTCTGCTGTCGATTCTTCAATGGTCCCCAAGCCTGCTCCCTCTGGGCTGGATCTGGTCCAGCGACTTCGACGGCTTAGTTTTCTCCTTGGACTGCCTTTTGCTGAGGGTGAGCTGGAAAAGCGAGAATCTATTGAGGTTTTCCTTGTCAGGTTATCATCTGGGCTCGTCAGCCCGCTGCTATAGGAGGGTGCCCAAATATTGTCCTTCTCGCTCGAATCTTCTGATTCAGTGACGCTGGGGAGGTCTTGAAAAGTGCCCTTTTGTTGTAACAGAGTGTCGCGGACCATAGCAGTAGAGTGTGGCGTAATCTTCAGATTACTGGGTCGTAGCTTTTTCATAAACCCATTAGATGTTGCCGGTAGGCCCTTTGCATTTCGTAGTATTGGGGCATCGCTTCCTGAAGCAGTATTGACTGGGTTCTTTCCTTTGCTCGAGGGCCGAGGTGCCTCATTTGAATACCAGTCAAGAACAACGGAACTTTGCGATCCTATTAATCATTAAGCACTTGTCCTGCGTAACCCTGTTGAGGACTGCGTTACCAATACTATTTCTTCCCTTTACCCGAATTGCCTCCTTTATCTTGCTTATCTTACTGAATACTTTTGAGCCCTTGCGATGAAGCTTCAAGATATCAGAACCTGCCAGACCCTCCACCTCATCAGGCGGAGGTTGAAGAGGGGCAGCATGGGCTTGGTTCGGGCCATTAAAGGTATGATCTTGGATTGGATAACTTCGTTTGTCATTGTGATGCTGAGGCAGCATTCTGCCTGATGGAGTTGGAAGAAAGGAGTAGATTGTTGTAGGGCTCACGAGCCGAACGAAGAAAGGGATACGTGTGGCGATAGACTATGTTTGGGGTGAGATTTTCTCCCAAGTTAGTAGTAGTGAATGAATGAAAGACGGCGTCATAAGTATGGGGAAAGACGCGATGGTCAGGACATAAATAAGGAAATTAAGCAGAAAATGGTATGAAGTCTGCCAGGGAATATGGAGGGAAAAGATGTGACGTTATCCATCATACGCTCTTTCTGTTTTTATTGCCATTACTCGATGGCTCTTTCTAAATTCTTGATGGAACACATCTCTCTAGCATATCAGGAATCTATTGTTAAGTGGCAGGTACTTACTAAAGTCGACGAGCAACATCAACGCAAGCCGCTACACATTATACTTTCTCTTGGATGGCTAATCCAGAAGGTCTTCATATATCATTAGATACCGATTACATGTCAATATCAATGGGCACAGATACTTTAGATAAAATAATGGTTTTTTATTGTATAGACGTTCTTCATCGCCCATATCAGACCCTGAATCACCAAGTTTTTTTTTTCTTCAACAACCACGAGATTTTGCAAAAGAGAGGTAATAAGTGCTCAATATGTGCGCCTCACCCGACCAATGCCGGCCCCTCGCCTTCGTAAATCCCAAACCCAGATTTACATGCCACGCCCAATGTTCTATGGCACAACGCACCACGGCAGAGTTGCAGGCCCTTGCAGCTGCTTAGGGCCTCGGACTCGTCATCATTGCGCGGCGCATGAAAGGAAACACCAAATTAAATGAACCATGCCCAGCTTCCTTACCATCGAGAGGAAAGCGGGCAGAGAAATAGTACACGCAGCCGCGGAAGACATCCAACGCCAGTCCCAAGTTTTAAATTGACTTTGACTTATTTGATCTCGAGCAGCTTGACATCGAAAGTCAGCTGGCTGTTGGCAGGAATGCCGGGCAGGCTCTTAGATCCGTAGGCCAGGTGAGCAGGGATCGTCAGTCGGCGTTCACCACCAATGGCCATGCCGACAATACCAACGTCCCATCCCTTGATGACTTGGCCCTTGCCAATCTTGAAAGAGAAGGGCTTGCCCTTTTTGTTGGCTATGATTTATCTCAGTCAGCTACTGTGTCAAAGGAAAGAAAAGCGACTAGATAGAGTCATGAACTAAGCTTACCATCAAACTGCTGTCCATTCTGGAGCTTGCCAATGTATCGGACACCAACAGTGTCGCCATTCTTGACGGTGCGGCCCTTGCCAATTGTGCGGTCATCAACGGTGACACCCTGAACAGTCTTGACGCCAAGAGAAGCCTTGCCAGCCTGCTTGGCCTTCTCAGCTGAGCCAGTGGGGCCCTGCTCAAGGTTCTTGGCGAATTGGACCTTCTTGGCATCCTTCTTAGCCTCCTCCTTCTCTTCAGCGGCCACAGCCTCGCCCTTGTTGTTCTTGAGCTTCTTCTGCTGCTTCTTGGAGAGCTTGGAATCGGAAGCCTTGGAAATCAGCTCATCGAGGCCCTCGACCTCCTCAGCGGCGCGCTTGTTCTTGCCCTTCTTGCTGTCAGTGGCAACCAGCTTGGGAACCTCCTCATCGGAGTCGACCTCGGTGACGCGAGGATCTTCAAGATCGTCCAGGTCGTCGCTCTCCTCTTCGCTGTCATCTTCACCCAGGGCATATTCCAGCTCATCGGGAGACAGGTCGTAGTCATCCTCATCATCCTCGTCATCCTCATCCTCATCATCCATGATGTAGTTACCGGTCAGGTAAACAGTGTGTGTTCCGGAGACAACGAAGAAAACTTTCTCGCCCTGGTTGACAGTGATGTCAAGAGGCTGCTGGTAATGCTAAATTGGGTGTCAGTATATCGCATTAGGCATAATCAAGTATCGCCTTTAGAGGGGAAAAATTTTTTTTTTCCCCAGAAGACGTGGTTGTAGAAGACTTACCCGCTCAGTGTCGAGAGTGCAAAGAACGAAGTTCTCGAGGTCACCTCCCTCACTGTCGTCATCGTCATCCTCATCGTCCTCAGATTCCTCCTCAGACTCCTCCTCCTCCTCCTCAACAGCCTTGCCCTTGCCCTTGCCCTTAGTAGCCTTCTTGCCCTTCTTGGACTTGGCACCGTTGGTCTCGGCATCCTCCATCTCCTCGTCCTCAGAGTCCTCACCGTTGGTGGCCTCCAGGAGCTTCTTGATGGCAGCGGCCTGCTTCTGCTTCTTAGCCTTGACAGGGTCGCTAGGGCCACCGTTGGCCTCGTCATCCTCGTCGTCAGAGCCGCCGAGAAGGGCGCTCATGTACTCATCGTCAATCTCGTCATCTTCATCGTCGTCAAGGCCAGGGAAAGCACGCTTGATCAGGCGCAGAGTTGAACGAGGGACAGAGGGGGTGTTCTTGGAATCATCGAGCTCAGGCTCCTCAGTAGGATCCAAAGCAGCCATGGTGATGCGGAACTGCGACAAGGAAAATCGATGGTTAGCGCCAACCGTGCAAAACCGCCATCATCTCCCATCGCCGGTTGTTGGAGTCGCGCGCGGCCAGGCAATGGCATGAATGCTTGATCCGCGCCAGACTCAATCCCAATGGAGATAGGAAAGATAAGTATATACACCTAGAGGAGAAAAAAACTTACAGAGGCAGGGAATTCCAAGTTGGCCGGGATCAACACCTCTCCAGGCGGGACCTCAAGGCCGTAGACGGGACCGGGAACAGCAGCCATTGCGACGGGTGAATTAAACTCGATATTGGTTTTTATAGTCGTGATCCAAAAGAGAGGCTACAGAGTAGAAGAGAAAATGCTCTCGAGAGAATGTGGTTCTGCTTGTCCCAAAGTCTGGAGGATCGCGTCGTGAAAAAGAAGAGAAAAGAGGCGAGGCAGGCGAGAAGCTCAAAAAATTTCTTGGTCGTTCTTTTTTTTTTCTTTCCCCGTTAAGCCATCCAGCGGCGGGCCTCCCCACCCCGGAATCCTGGCCAATAGTATGATGCGATAAGGCGCTTATCAGGCGTACATGTCGCTGGCTCAGCAACCGACCCCGCCGAGAGTGGGTCCTCATGCGCTCTAGTGGGTCTGCAGGCCATTGACTGTCTTTCACCGCCTGCAGATCGCGGCGAGCTAAGTTATCGTGATAGCATCAAGTTTCTAGTTTATCTGAGGTGAGGGGAGTGTTGGTGTATGATTATCAGAGTAAAAAGTGGCCATTTAATCGTGAAAGTTGGAGTTTGTGGCCCCCTTTCTTGAACTTCGTCGTGTCATATTAGATGTCTTTTCATCAGTCCTCCGCTGCCAGCCAACTCAACAATGATTAGCTCTATATTCCGTATTGCGCCTGTGAACATTATACTCGGGCATCCAAAGGAGCGTCAAATCATGCGATTTAGTATTTCTAGCAGAGTCAAGCAGGATCCTGCTGACAAGGTACTAATAGATTAACCTACACTTGAGGTTGATGCCTCTGAGAACCTCTACAGTCAAGAAGCTGCTTCTTATGATTTGAGTAAAGTGTAATCCAGGGGGGTTATAACATTTTGGATGATCAAAAAACAGCCCATCTTTCGGCTATACCTATTCTTGAGCGGATTGAGAGCCTTTTATGCTTTAAATTTTTGATAATGTGTATTCTTCTCCAAGCATTTGCCATGCCACATGGAGTCTGCTGTGTTGAAATGGGGCGCATAAGTATTCAGTTTAGTTCTTCCACAACACGCTTACGTTTACCCTAGATGCGTGTATAAAGCAAATCCCTCAGAAGTCTTCCTCTCTTCCCAAGCCAAAAACCTATAAAGCTACATTGGAGTATATACAGCAGGTTATTAAGTCAAAGCTACAATAATACTACCTTTCTTGCGTGCATACCCAAGGTGGTTGTAACTCAGCCCTCCCCATCTATACAACCTGTCCACACCTCTGAGACTTGACTGGTGCGATCTGCCTCAAAATCTCCTCCGATGTGTACTCAATCCTCTTCTGAATACCAGCTCTATATTACTCCAAAACCATATCCTAATCCATCCAGGCACAGTCATTCATTGATTGGCTGAGACACCAATTTTACACCCAATTCGTCACCGGACCCGGAGGCCCCACTAGATTCTCCGCTCCGCTCGCCGCAATCCTGACAGTTCCGCGCACTTAGAATTTAGCTGTTGCCAATGCAGCTTGGAACGCTGCATTAGCCGCATCCTCTAAATTAGAGCAGCTACTTGGGATCATTACGTCGTATTTTACCGTGCCTCGCATACATAGCAAGCTGATTATCCTTAACAAAGCCCTCATTTACGCAACGACTACCTACTCATTACCTGCATTAGTATTGATTCTGATCCGCATTGAGTGTGTAAAAGTTCTTGATCCGTTGCGAGATTAAATGTATTGTCATTAAGTTTCCTTATCATCGCCCAAAGTTATTCCTCAATGGTGAATGTGATCACAACACCATGCTTCTTCCATCCCTTGAGGCCATTCCAAAATCCTTAAACTCCAGTTAAACGATTCAACAGATCCATGAATAAAGATAACAAGACCCCCTCCATTACTTATTCTTAGCTGAAAAGTCGAAAACCACTAATGACGCACCGGAATCGACGCATGTGGAAGAATCAGCATGACTATCCAAAAACATATAGCATATATGACACTCAGGCAATATCCTCCACAGTCACAGACTTGGCTCGCTGTCGAGTAGCCTTCTTACTGACGGCATATTCCAAATCGGTAGTCCAAAAGTGCGCAATCTCTGCTTGAGCACATGGAATGGCGCCGTACAAAGGAGCCACCAGCGGTACAAGGAAATAGTCGACAAAGTTCTTTTTCAGTGAACGATGAGAAAAGCACATGCCATCAGCCAGCCCGGCCTGTATCATGTCCCTTTCCCGGGCGCCGACACAGACTCGATGAAAGCCTTCGTAGATGAAGATATAGACGGCCACCCCCATGAAACCCATTGTTCGAAGAACATTGCAAGTTGAAAAGATCCATGCCAAGTTATTAGGATCTTCGCCGCCCTCAGTCACCCAAGTATACAGGGCTGACGCGATTACCAGGATCGTCATGTGAATGGGGAGAAAATGCGCTTCAAATAGACGATGAGCCAGGTAAAAGATATGTTCCCAGCGAGGCTCCTTTAACGTGTCCCTCGTTATGTCAGAGAACGCATCATTCTCAGCTGGTAGCTCCGCATTCTCATCCAGCTGAGATTCCGGGAAATATGCATCTAGGTTGTCGCCTGTGCAAGTTCTGTGCAATGGACGGAAAGCTCTTGATGTATACTTCCTATCCTTCCACATCTCGGCGGCCTTGCGCAGTGCGAATCCGGTATCCAGGGCACCCCACATGTGTCGGATTGCCTGGCTATAACGTGCCTTGATGTCCATGAGAGCACCTCGAAATCCGCCTTTTCCACCACCAGACACGTTGGTCTGGCTCACGGGACTAAGGACAGTGCGACAGGTAAGATGCCCATTCAGCGCGAAGAAGCACTTGATAAACATGTGTAAGTCCTCTCCAATGGCTTCAGAGTCACAGTCCCAACCACCAACACGATCCACAAGCTCTAAAGGTAGGGAATATACAGATGTAGGAGGGGCGATGACAGAGCCTTGGTATAGACCAGAAATGCCAGCAGCGCACCAGAGAATATCAGCGACGCGGACAACGGCAGTTACACTGTGGGCATTGCGGTCAAATATAATTGGAGCAGTGTACAGGGTGGTCGAAGCTGTCTCTGGATGAATCATATGCATGTTGGAGATTTGAGCAAAGTATCGTGATGAGAGATGACTGTCAGCTACAAGCGCATGGTCAGCACCCGACATCTTAGTGAAGCTGTGACATTCAACAATAGAAACCATAGCATCAAAGAGAGAGAGATATAATAGTTGAGGCCATTTCATAATAAACTCTAAAACATACCATCGATACCGGTGACTATGACGTTCTTGCGTGTCGACATTGTATACTTGGCGCTGAGCTTGCGAGCTGCCCAGGCCAAGTTGCTACCCTTTCCGGCAGCTTCGCCAGGGATATCTGCTGGATGCAGCGTATAGTCGATGGATCGAAACTTTTTGGAAAACTGATGGATAAGACCCAGGGCCTTTGATTCGCCGCCAGTCTCTCGTAGTTCCATGCCGAGGTAGACCTGATGCAGCGCATGACCAATTAGCATCCAGTCCACGCTAATCATGTTGCGAAACCGCTCCACGTGCGGACCAACAGGCATTTCGGATTGTTTTATTTATTCCAACTTACATCGTAACAGTTCTGGGCTTGGGGATGAGAGGCTAAGACATCCAGAGTCTCCCTGAGGGTGTCCATTTCTTCCTTGTAATTGGGGATAACGATGGCATGAATAATAGGGCTCTGAGAGGCGTTCTTGCTGTCGATGAAGAGCTCGTACTCGGAATCGCTAAACTCGCTGGCTGTTGAGGAAGTGCCATTGTTGTTGCTCGACGCTAAAGTCTCTGAGCTAGACACCGAGGATGAAGAGCTATAACGACGAAGCCCGACGTTCTTGTAATCCTCGATAGCTTCGTTCTGAGCAGATCGTTTAAGAGACTGTGTCATGCTCCAGATGGACCAACATGCTCGAAGGGGAAACATGACAACCAGAAAGTGAATCAGTAAGCAATAATAGGCGAAGATGAAGGCCCAGATACCAGCACCGGCCGTGGTAGTGTTTGAAGAATAAGTTGCACCGTTGGGAATTGTTCCCTCGTACCTGAAGCCATGTCGTCCGACCATCGAATCTCGAGATATAACCCAGTACGAGAGGCCAATCAAGGCCAGCATACTCAAACCGCCTGCGCAGCGAGAGCACCAAGCCAGAAATCCCATCGTTTCTGCAATTTGGCGATCAGTCAAAATAGGGCAAGAGCCAATGTGTAGGCAGAAACTGAAAAGATCGCCACGAGAATGGGGGATTTAAAGTAGCAACACACTCAACCAAAAGGTGGTCGTGGGTGCTGGGTTTGAAGGTCAGAGGGAGTGGTAATGAAACGGGACAAACAGGAAAATAATATGAAAGAAAAGAGACACTTCTATCAAAGAGAAGCCATGGGTAGAAAGAGGAGCTTGGATCTATGGTGCGAGTTTGAGGATCCACACATATCGCAACCTCTTATTATGAGGTACATGACAAGATGGATCTAAGATAGCAACAAGTGAAGTGGGAAAAGGATATAGGGGGTGTTGAATTCTACCACTAATAGTTACATGGCAGGGGATATTCCATGCATATCCCGTAGTGATAGGCTCCTTCTCCCTGTGACAGTCCGTAAGTGGATATAAAATATGGCTTGCAAAAGAAACTAGCTGCGATCTGTGAACACGCGTATGCGAGCGAGTAATGGGATTCGCTGAGATGCTGCTCCCTCTGGTAGCCTCGGACCCTCTTGCTTGAGCTCATGATCCCAGCATATCTATTTAGTATATGCTACCTCTACCATGTGCTAGGAGGGTTGCATTAGTTTATGGAAATGCTAAGCTCTTCTTGGTGAGGACATCTAATTATTGAGAATGACCCTATCTAATCTGTTTTGTATTTTACTCGTTATAATACATAATATCTGATATCTAAAAGAGACTGATTGTGACGGACATTAGCTAATAAAAGGAGAAGCCTAATGGTCAGGATGGAGATTTACGTTCTCTGACAAGAAGTTTGTACTGGAGCCCCTTGAAAGGCTCTAAAAAGGCGTCTGAGCATGCGCAAATCCCGCATTGCTACGACATGGCTTTGACATGAATATGGGCCTTTTACCCACAGATTCGGAGCCGCGCCACTATTATCGTGGCTGTCCACACCAAGACAAGGTGGAAACGGGGTGCTGTATTAGCTTGCATGCGTGTACAGTAGTATGAGCGGTATTGCCTCAGAAGCATCTCGGCAGATAAATGGTAGTCAGTGGCCTTTGTGGTTAGAAGCTGTTGAATATGAGGTATGATGCGGAATAACATATACTAGTGCTGATGGTCTTGTAGACTCATATGCCGGGATTCGAATAACACCGTTTTGTGCTTGTAGTTCATCTCTATACTGATTCACAGTGGATGATCATATCATAATGGAGGAAACAGATCTTGCAGACAGTATTTACAGTAGCACTAACATGGCGTCTATAGTGGGAAGGTACTCAGCATCAAGGTTGAGCGGGTTTGTATCTTCTATCAGAACCCATGCATATTATGCATACCAGCGTTAGAACGATGCCTCCCAAACACTGCCAATATTCACACATTTAGCAAGTCCATGTCTATTTAATTGCAAATCAAAGGTTCCATTTCCATCCATTTCTGCCATCATATCGCCTTGGGGCTCGTCCGAACCTGGGCTCCGCATTTAATCTCATCTTGGCATACAGTTTTCAGCCACTTGAAGCTCGCTTGCTGGTATAAAACCTACGAGTCAAAAAAACGGCAAAATCTTCTGGGCCAACCCAGCCGCCACACGGTCCGGCATTTGAATCCCAGTGGACGATGCTCGACTGCTCAAGCGGGTCAAAAAGAGCCGATGGCTGCTTTTCTTTGATACGGAGAACAGGCGCGTGAACAAAGCAGCCATGAACTGCTGGTCCCCCCTTGTTGCCCGCTAATGGATCGGCGTTTACAAATGCTCCTATGAAAGCGCGCCTTTGACGCATGCGGCTCGAACCCCGGAAAAAAAAAAGACGATGAACTGCCTAGACCCTAGATACCTAGCCAAGAAAATGGAGACGCATGATGGGGATTTCTTTTATCCTACTGCATCAACAGCTTAAAACGGCAACCCACTAATAAGACTATCTTGTATGTATGTACATGGCATGTTTATGGAGTGCATGCGACTAGTATGCTCTAAGCATCGCCTTGTGCGGGATCGGCTTATATGAGGCCTCTTTCAAGGGCACTGCCGAGGAGATACGCGTACGAAATAGTGGTTTGATATCTATGAAGCATTATTGAATAACTTTGTAAGGCAACCTTCTTAGGGCAACCTACATCCAAAGTGTGTATATGCCTCAGCTGAAGACAAATCATACTAGTCATGTCGTTACGAGTTCTAGATGTTGGGATCCTCCCGTTAGGAGTATCGGCCTATCATTATGTCTACAATGGAGCCGTTTGCTCATCAGTTTCAGCCTCCTTGCTCACCCTGAAGATGCTGTCAATCTTACCCACTTCAGTGACATATCAGACCGTCGGAGCTTCGCCTTTACGTCCACTGGAGACTGTGTGCATTAAAAGAAAGATTGGCAACCATATAAAGGGTTCTTAGACCAATTGTAATTGATTCCCGTCATGGATGAAACATCCAAGTTCCTAGTACTACAAGGTGAAAAACAAAAGCCAAGTGTTCAGATTCCCAATGAAACAAAGCTGCCTTTGACAGCCAGTGTCCATGCACCTCAGCATGCAATTACAATTTTTTTTTTCACACAGTTCATAGCAAATGGTATAACAGATTCATAAATTTCTTGGTAACAGAAATGATATGGGAAAGTTGAAGGGTACAATGCAGACGTGGGATGTAAGCGTTGAAAGACGACGTACATAGTTTTGCTATGGCAATTCAGATGCGCCCCGTCAGAGACCAAGAATTCTTTAGTAAGGTGGATAACTTTTTCATTTATATACCCTTAGAG
Organism: Trichoderma brevicompactum; assembly: GCA_003012085.1. Lineage (NCBI taxonomy): Eukaryota > Fungi > Ascomycota > Sordariomycetes > Hypocreales > Hypocreaceae > Trichoderma > Trichoderma brevicompactum. The sequence continues at coordinate 15,619 of PXNZ01000808.1, forward strand.
GCCGGTGGTAACATTGGTAAAATGAAGAGAAGAAACATTTACGCTTCATCCTACCGAAATTATTTGAATACATCGTACATGTTAAAGAGCCCTTTTCCAGTAGGAATGCTCCAGGCTTTAGTGAGGATTTACAGGGGCTTTGTTGCCTCTAGTATCTTGAATGCTTGTTAAGCCTATTTTGGCCAAGCGGAGCTCCTTTCCTTCAACCAATCATAATATGCGATAAGGACCAGTAACCCCACTCTATTATTTTTTTTGCCCGCCCAATCTTTCGCAATCGGTTTCAAGGCCAAGTGCAAGATCATACATACACAACACCAAGAGAGTTGATAGCTCCCCAAGTCCGACACGATGGGGCTGCTCGCAGAGTCAAAGACGTAAGAGATTGCTTACAGGAATCCGATTGTTAAAGACAAGCACTAATCTCAACACAGGCGCCGGAGAATCCAGCACGATCCCAACAACACAAGATGGACTCGCGACACTACCACTTTTGGCCAAAAGATGTTGAGGTCGCAAGGATGGGAGCCTGGTCAATACCTCGGAGCCAAAGACGCGGCGCATTCTGAGTTCCACACCGCTGCTAATGCGTCATATATCCGAGTATCGCTCAAAGACGACATGAAAGGTCTCGGCTACAGCAAATCAAAGGAGGACGAAGTCACAGGTCTCGACGTCTTCTCAGATCTATTGAGCCGCCTCAATGGAAAGTCCGAGGCCGAAGTGGAAGAAAAGAAGCAAGCCAGATTACAAGTCAAGATGCACCAATATGTGGAGCAGAAATGGGGTCCCATGAGATTCGTATATGGAGGCTTGCTGGTCGGTGATGCCATGCAGGGTGCGGACGACGAGTCAAAGGACAGCTCAGATGAATCAGAGAAATCCTCAGAAACTGATGATAAGATATCACCCGCCACTAAGGAGTCCAAGAAGGAGAAGTCCAAGAAGAGAAAAGCTGCATCTCTTAAGGATGAGGACGAGGAGTCATCAGATGATGACGATGAGAAGAAGAAGAAGAGACAACGAAAAGAAGAGAGAAGGGCCAAAAAGATGGCTAAATCCGATTCAAACCAGTCCAGCGATTCAGAAAAGGCCAAGAAGAAGGAGAAGAAGAAGGAAAAGAAGGAAAAGAAAAAGTCGAAGAAAGACAAGGCTCTAACTGAAAAGAAGGCTGGTGAAGATGCTGCGGAATCAGAGGATCTATTGGACAATCCATCATCGTCGACTACAAGCAGTGGTCCTGAAAAGTCAAAGAGCTCTAAGAAGGATAAGAAAGAGAAGAAGGATAAGAAGGACAAGAAGGACAAGGACAAGAAGAAACGGAAGAAGAAGGACGTGGACTCTGACACAGAGATGCCCGATGCAGCTCCCCAAACTTCCTCTGCCCTAGAATCTCGTTCCGGAACGGCTACTCCGATAGGCACAGGCACATCAACACCGAACCGCAACTTTGTCAGGTCTCGGTTCATTGCTCAGAAGAGAGCTGCCTTCATGGATGCTCAGGCATTAAACCAGGTACTTACGTTCCTTCAGATTTCCCCTATATTATGATGCTAACAGTTGTTCTAGATCTTCATGGTGAAAGCGTAATACATTAAAAGTTCCAAGCGCGGCGTTGATTTAGTGAAAGTCTTAACAATTTATTCTCGACTGCTCAAGAGGCTATAATCGGAATTTTTTAAGAGTTTTTAGACTATAGAATTCACGATATTTGCAGATAGAGCATTGCTGGCGTTGTATATATGAAGGATGGGCCATCGATTGGAGATTTTACAAGTAGCTTTTGATGATTGCTTTAAAAAAAATTGAGCAAAAGATTTCAACTGGCATATGGTACCCGAGTGCATGAACGAGTTGGTTGGGATATGGGCATCCTGTTGAGTTTGCCATATTACCAGGAATGCGACCTTGAATAGCCGTCTAAAGTGAATGATGGTGCTGAATCAATGCATCGTTGTTTTTGACTCGATTTTAATCCATTCTTTTGGTCATTTTGTTTGCCTCCTCCTGTTCGAATATGTATTGGACGCTTCCATTTACACTGATGATTATAATATGGACCATGGTGGGTTAATTCAGCGCTAATCCAAGCTTGCTCACCGCCTACTCTTCCAAGCCGCAGAAAACCAATCAACCGGCAGAAAACAATAATTTTCCTTCGCCCATGCAAACACCAAAATCTTGCGACAAAGAACCAATATACCCCAGATCCTTCCCCTCCAAAACAAAACGAAAACTACACCAAGCAAAAAGAGGGGCATCCATCGCATAACAAATTTCAAATAGCAATCAGAAACGAGGCAAATAAAAAAAAAAAATGTCGGGCTCTTCGCCTGAATTCCTCCGATTCACGGGCCACCGGTCCTTCGCCCGCCGCCTCACCATTGCGACCCTCACTGGCCGTCCCATCCACATTTCCAAGATTCGAAGCTCTTCACCTACGAACCCCGGCCTGGCCCCTCATGAGGTGTCCTTCCTACGGCTCCTCGAGGCCGTCACCAACGGCAGCTCAATGCAAATCTCCTACAGCGGTACCACCATCACATACCACCCGGGTCTCATCACGGGCACCATTGCCGGGCTGGGTGCCGCAGAGGGAGATGTTATTGAGCACAGCATACCCGTCACTTGCACGAGAGGCATATCCTACTTCCTGCTCCCTCTGTGCCTCTTGGCGCCCTTCTCTAAGGCGCACATGAACGTGCGCTTTTCGGGCCCCGGCGTCATCACGTCCTCCACCGAAACAGGCGACGTCTCGGTCGACACTTTCCGCACCGCCATACTCCCCCTCTTCGGCCTCTTCGGCATCCCTCCCGCCCGAATCGAACTGCGAGTCCTGCAGCGCTCCTGCGCAGGCCCCGGTGGCAAGGGTGGTGGCGGAATCGTCGAGCTTCGCTTCGCAAGTCAGGTTCGTCTGCCCAAGACTCTGCACCTGCATCGCAGCCCAGGCCGAGTGAAGAGGATACGCGGAGTGGCATACTGCACAGGCGTGTCTGCTTCGAACAACGCACGCATGATACACTCAGCACGTGAGATTCTGAACCCCTTCGTTACGGATATCCACATCGCAGCACAATACGACCAGGCACCGCTGGTCCCTACGGGCGATAAGGCAGGCAGCAAAAGAAGATTGGGAATCGGCTATGGCCTGAGCTTGGTGGCAGAGTCAAGCTCCGTGGGAGTATTATACTCTGCAGACGTCGTCGTTCCACCCTCGGGTGGAGAGGTTCCGGAGGACATTGGAAAGAGATGCGCCTATCAGCTGCTGGAGACGATTGCAAAAGGAGGCTGCGTGACTCCTGTTTCGGCAGGCTCTGTGCTTACTCTGATGGCCATGGGCTCCGAGGATGTTGGCCGATTAAGGATTGGCAGAGATATTTTGGGCACGGAGGAATTAGTCGAGCTGGCAAGAGATTTGAAAACATTTGGCGCAAGTAGCTGGGGGCTGCGAGACGTCGAGGAAGACGATAGTGGGGATATTATTGTTTCTGTCAAAGGCACTGGCGTTGGTAATGTAGGAAGGAAAGTCGCCTAGACAAACTTAATCGATATGGGAGATTTCCCCCATTCTTTCTTTGGAGAAATCACAGCGAAATAGAAAAGCCCACAAGGCTTGTTTTTGGGTAAAAGTTGAATTGCTGTTTTCATTTATAGATATTCTAGCTGTTGGAGCGAGCCATTCGACTCTGAAGAGTGGCCCCTCGGCGCCGCGACTGTATGCTCGCCATTGTCGCTCGATAGCCAATAGATTGGAGGGACAAGGCAGTTGAGCCCCCCGTGTTCGTTACAGCTGTCCTCATTGTATGGATTATGTGATATTCGTTGAGAACACCGTTGCCGGAACTCATAATGTCGGATAGGTGGGTTCTTGGAGGCTCATCATTAGAGTTATCTCTGGCAGCTGTTCCAGATTGCTCGTTACGGTCTTCTGCCCCCTCTCCGTCTCCCGGCCGATCGAGCTGCTGCAACTCAATCTCGTCTGTCTCATTGGCCATCATGCCCGGCACATGTCGAGAAACTCCTCGTTCCTCGGCGTCCAAGTCTTCTGGAGAACGGCCAGCGATAGGTTCCAGAAGCAGCTCAGATATAAGTGGGCGGAATGTTTTGAGAGCAACACGCAGGCTCTCCCGGTGATTATGTATTGTAAGCATCAGACACTGGAGGGATAGGATAAGCAGGTCAGCCAGCAGATAGTAAAGTCGATAGCCGGCGGGCATTTGCCCGATGAAGTCGATAATCATTCCCCCATGCTGGTATCCTCGATGATAATCGGGGCCGGTAGGAAGTGAACCAAAAAGGTGCAACGCCATGCACAGCATGTTGGGCACCAGTATCATAAAGACGTGGAGTTGGGTGGCCGGCATCAGAAGGGCAAACGACTCTTCCTTTGGGGTGAGATACATGTATTGGGGTCCGGCGCGTAAAAAAAAACGAAACATGGAGCATCTGTGGCAGTGGATAATGGGAAACCTGTTAGCTTGCTGACTTCCGAAAAAGATAGCATGTGGAAGGATGAAGTAGGTATGGGGTATCAAGACAGAAGATAGAAAGAGAGGGAGGGTGTATCAACGCACTCCATGTAATACAAAGAGCTCAGCTCAGCGAATAAGACGAGGTCGAGAGTCTTGAGCAAGTGTGTAAGAAAGGAGAGCTTCTTGGCAAGCCCCGGGTTCTGCTTCCTCTTGCTCCTCCTCCTCCTGCGCTGCCGGCCGTTACGAGACCTGGAACGCTGCGGCGACTCGGCACGGTCACGGGCGTCTGCGTCTGCCTCCGCGTCATCGGCATCGGCATTGGCTCCGACGCCAGGTGGTGAGAGCCGGTCGGGACTCCGCGCGGAGGAGCTAGGCGCGGCATCATTGTTCATAGTCGCCTATCACCATCCGGCTCGACAGAGAGGTGTGCTCTGCATCGAAGCAGACTCGAGCTCGGGGCAGGTTGCAGCTGCTGGTTTCTTCTTTGCAGGATTAGTGTATAGAAGGTTGCCAGGAGCTTAAAGATTAAGGCTGGCCGGCTGGCGTGACGGCTTCATCCATTGAGCAGCTTGGTGGTGGAGTCTGGCCATGGCTGCGGACAGCTATTCGCTCCCCATCAGATTCGTGGGAGACGACCAGGGGGTTCCTGGTGGCTTATCGCGCCTATCCAGGATCAACACTAAATCCGGCCGACAGCGTCGCGGGGCTCTCGGTACGTACTCCGCTGCTGCCGGTGGGCCCTTCCCCGCAAAACAGGGTCTCTCACCTGCCCCACGCAGCTCCATAGTTGCCGCTACTGTTCGGTACATGAATCAACACGAATGATTGCATACAACGACTTTGTACACGCAACGCCCGGATTGGCAGCCTCTCGACGTCACAGGAAGATGACGCTATGGCATCAAACGCCACTGAAGAGGAGGTTCTGCAGGGGAGAAAGGTGCTTGAAGCAAGGTTCCTTCGGCGTGATGGTATTGCTGCTGTGCATAAGACTGATCTAGCAAGGGTCATTGTCATTGTGCTGATAACGATGAGACATGAAACACAACGGATCAACTGTCTGTACGGCTCTTTTATCTTGAAGGATTCGGCGCTCCCCCTGCTACACAGTCATATGCAAACCCCAAACTCCCCTGTTCATACACTGTACCGGCGACTGCTTGCTACTAGTATGTACTGCAATACCACTAGGTCCAATACATGCAGCTGCCGACAAGGTCTCGTGCACATTTGTAAACAAATATCGAACCATTTGGCATGGCTTATCCAATCGCGCTGCTCGATCTCCGAACCAGTCAGGGCTTGCTTTGGGTATCGATCACCCTCTTCTTGTCCCTTCCTCTCCGGCCGGTCTGCTCCAGTTAATTCCGAACACAAAGTTGGTTGCCATGTTAGCGCCGATCGAGACTCCAGCCACAAGTCGACATATGGCATGTCAATCGAGGGCTTGCCGCTGTTCCAGTCTGGTGTGGCGAGCCGATATGGTAATTGGTTGGCGTCATTGGCCGTCGCAGATGGTCAGAAAGCTTGTCCTGGCTGTCGGCCGTCTCATTTCCTTCTCTCATGAAAGCTACATAAGGAGCTCCCCCTCCCCTTCCCCTCACCTTTTCTCTGCTTCATCGCTACCCAAGTCATTCCATCTCGTCAAAGCCCATATTCTTCAAGACCGAATCTCCATTCAATTTTTGGCAATTGAGATCCGCCTCGCTAGCCACCATGAACAATCCCGAGCAGAATCAAAACACACCGAGCCAGGGTACCCGCCGTCGAGTGCGTCTCGTCTCGTTTACTTCCCCTCCCCCCACCGAATACACTTACTGATGATGAATGCCTAGAGCTCCGGCTTCATGCCCGCGTTTGAAGGCCTTGCTCAACACCGTCGAGATGCTAACAATACCGCTCGGCGTCAGAGTATGAGTGATCAACAATCTAAACCAGGCTTCTTCGGCCAGTTATTCCATAAGTCAGTTCACCCAAGCCTCCAATCATTCCCATTTAACTTCATTTCTCTAACATACATCACAATCAGTACATTCGGGAGAAACGCCAAGTAATATGTAACACCTATACATGAATGCGTCTCTCGCGACAAACGAGTCGACCTCATATAGGTTTCGTTGTACCTACCCATCTACCCCGCAGGATACCTTACGCATCGGATTTGCAGTTTAAGATAAGCCATGGAGTTTGGCTGGCAAACAGAATGAGCTCAGTGTAAATATAATAAATGCTACTACACAAGGGGCACCGCGCACCACAATGAGCTAGTGACGCCCGTAATCGCTCCAGAATCACTGTGCCTATCTATGAAAAGTAACTAATGCAACGCTACTAAAAACGAATATAACCGCTCTAAAAAGCCGGTGCAAGTGAGATCAATAAACTCCCTGTTATAGGTAGATATAGACTCCAACGACTAGCTTTAGTATAGCATAAGAAAAAGGCCATGTCGTTTGTCGTTTGCCCACAGTATTTGGTCCGGTAAAACTTGATTCAGTGATGATGACAGTAAAACAGACCATGAGAGAATAGCAATGAGAACAATGTAATCCAAAGAAATATTCGATTATTCGGCATGAGAAAGCTGTCCAGATTAATAGTACCTACCTGTATGTTCATTGTTTCTTGAGGGTACGGAGTACTGCGTACATGTACTTCTGTTCAGGTTCAAGAGGGGTCCGTTAGCAGGTACCTATGTATCTCTTTCTGAGCACGCATGTGCTTATCGATAATGAGATGGTGGGGAACAAATCCACCACTGGCATGGCAATCGCAACAATCTCGAACATCTACCGAAAAAAAAAGTTCCCAACGCTCAAACGAGCGAGTGCTGGAAGCACTGCGCTTTACCTCTTCTCCAAAATATGTCATGTCGACCGATATTACGCGACCTTAGATGTCGAAATGATATCGTCTGCCGCTCATGTTTTGCCAGCCGCGCCAAGCAGCCAGCACAGGCGCGGTGGGCTGCTTCATACAGTTCTCAGGCCTCTCAAACAGTGAGCAAGGCAAGGCTACGATCTCAGCCACGGCCCAATGAAGACATCACACGCCAGCCTTCCAAGGCGGAACTAGCTCGCTACTTGGAGGGTCTAAAGAGTTTGCAAAATCCAGAAAAGAAGAAGAGCGATGCGGAGGACTTTTCTGTCCGATTTTTCGAGCAAGGCGATCAGAGACGGAAAGAGTTGTCCAACGAGCAAGCCTTTGAGGAATCATTGGGTGGGATCGACGCTTCCGAGTTGCGAGATAACCTTTTCAACCTGAGAAAAGGACTTCAGAATCAAGATGAACGAGATGCGTTTGGAGAGGTTCTGAAAGAGATGGGCGTAGATTGGGGCAAGGTTAACTCCGCCGATGATGTCGAGAAAATTATAGCAAAGATGGAAGACTACGCACGGTCGATCGACGTCGAAATAAAAGAGGCAAGCAATGATTTACCCAAAGGAGTATTGGAGCAACTCATTGGGGATGTGCCGGAGTTGTCGTTGGAGGATGATACACCGTCTAACGGACCTCGAGACTCGATACCACAAGTCCTAATCAACGCCGATGAGATTACGACAAATCGGCGGCGAAAACTTACAAAGTTCAACTCTATTGTTACCCGTTTCATTCTAGCGGAGAAAGAATCAGGTCTGAAACAAAAAGCGGTACAGTCTCTCTACAAAGCATACCATTCGACAAGATTGGCCCTGGCTCAAAACTGGAGCGATGTTTCACCCGCCTTGTGGGAGGTTCTCTGGAGAGCATTCTCAAGCGAAAAAGACAACTCCAATAGACTGTCCCGCATATCTGTTCTGGCCAGGGATATGAGTGATGCCAAGGTCACACTCCGCCCTACACAACAAGTCTTGGCCATCGAAGCCGTCTTTGTTGACGGATGGGAGTCCAAGGCCCTTGAGAACTGGAGACGGTGTATCAGCACACTTGGGGCTGAGGATTCGGAGACATTCCAAGATTTTTGGGAACTTGGCGCGAGGATGTATTACCGTGTTGGTGACTTGGACCAAGCGGAGCGAGCAACAAATAAGCTCCTCAGCCGCAACATGAGCCCGCGCATTTTGATTCCACTGATTCGAACATGTTGCGAACAAGGAACAAAGGAAGGCCAGCAAAAAGCATGGGCTGCCTACCGTCAAATGAGGGAACTTTTAGGCAAGGAGATGACGCTTACAGATTATGACCAAGTGATTTCGTATTTCCTGACTGCTCATCACGTTGAGAATGCCCTGTACGCTTTCGTGGATATGATGAGCGATGGCCGAATCGATATGACGAAGCAAAGACATATGCCCTCCGTCATTGCCAACAAGTTCTTCTTGGGCAAGTGGCTAAAGCGTCTTATTGGCGCTGGTGACCTAGATGGTGCCTTCAGCGTAGTCGATTTTATGCGAGGAAAGGGTGTTGAGGCGTCACCCATACATCTTAATGGTCTCATTGGAGCATGGCAGCGGTCAGGCGGCGCTGATGATCTTGAGAAGGCCGATGCCTTGGGTTGGGAGATGGTTGAGTCTAGACTCAATTTTGTCGCTCGCAGGAAATCCAATAGCGATGGCTCCGGCAGCAATAGCACATCGTCGATGGATTTGCCGCGGGCCACTATTGAAACGTTCTCTCTCCTTGCTGAGAACTACCGCCAACGAAATCTTCATGCCCGCTTAGAGACCCTATGGGATGCTTTCCGCGAAGCAGAGATTAGCCCTGATGCTTTCATGATGAATCAACTTCTTGAATCGCTTATTCAGGAAGGCCAGCCTCAGGAGGCACTAGCTTTATATCATTCTCTCATTGAGAGCAACAAAGTTGTGCCTGATCCATACACATTCAGTGCGCTCTGGAAGACGTTGGGAGCGAATCGATATCACATTAGGGACCCTGAAACACAAGCCAAGGAGATTGAGGCCACACGAGCCATGTTCAAGGAAACCGTCAAACACAGAGAAGTATTCCAGCCGGATGGTATCGATGGGCAACTGGCTCGCAAAATCCTCCACACTTTCCGCCGCCTCCAAGACAATGCAGGCTTCCTCGTTGCCATAACCGCATTTAAAGAGACGTTCAAATTCCTTCCACCCGAAACACTCGTCATGGAAATGGTCCTTGGCACCACTAAGCTCTCGTGGGATACGCCCTCTCAGCGCGGCAAGCTGATGCTGGCCAAGCGAGAGATTGACCGAGAGCTGCTCGCTTGGGCAGACTTTAACACGGCGAATCTCGAAGGCGATAAGAAGCGCGGTGCAGCACTGTACGCGTACCTGCAGAAGAAGTTTTGGCCTACGGAGGGTAAGGAAGAGGAGAAGCGGAAGATATTTGTCGAGGTGGCGAGACAGATGGGCGTGTATGAGCTGCTAAACCCGAAGAAAGGCGCTGGCGGGAGGTGACACCGGCGAGGATGAATGACGGAAAATATATAGAATGTATATTAGAGATATGATGAATGATTGGATGGAGCATCTCCAAAGACAAAAGGTTACTGGGATAGATGGACACTCACAGATACATGTACCATAGCATATGCAAACACCTCTTAACGCAAGCAAAATTTAAAAAGGGACACTCTAGAACTTGCTTTCTTCACTTTGAAGTAGAATGATCTTAACCAGATAATATTGATCAGCTACAGAATGAACCCGCTATCTCGCCTCTTTACACGTCAATATTAAAATCTAGCTGTGTGTGAAAAAAGCTATTTGCCCAATCATTAAACCCACCACCACACATCCCATCAACCCAACCCTCTTCCTCCATTGACTTTCCGAAACTCCAACGCTATGCAATGATAAAATGAAAAAAAAAGAAGAAGAAGAAAAAAGTGAGCAATCGATATCGATCGTGTACGCACAGCCATTCTCCTTGCTTTCTCCCCCTCCC